>SMGT01015892.1:0-25584 GCA_004794575.1 Lanistes nyassanus | reverse complement strand
AGTGTTATCTGATAGTGTGCCAGCAGTACTCAGTATTTTATCTGATAGTGTGCCAGCAGTACTCAGTGTTATCTGATAGTGTGCCACTGGCTGCTCTGGCTGTGAGCATTAGTAGCGTTTGGTGGGCTAGCCATCACAATAGGATTAGCTTTAGGAGAGTTTCTTCATGTTCTCAGCCACGTTTTTGTGCTGTACTCAAGACCGTGTTTTGTGCTTGTGAATTTTTTGGAAACAACGCATCTCGTTAACAAACACTGCAGTTTTTTTGTGGGGATGGGGGGAGAATGGGGATGCTCAGGAGAAAGCACTTCTCCCTGTCAGTTAATGAGGGCCCTGATGATTTCATACCATCAAATGGGTGGAATCCTGGCAGAAAAAGATACAGTGTACAACATTTTCTGCTTTTTGCTTTTATTTATTTATTTTTTTGCAGGCAGCATAATGAAGTGTGCCGTGTAAATAAATATGTGTACACCTCTACCTCGTTAGCATTTTTAGTTTTTCTTCTATTTTCCTCCTCCTATCCCCCTATTTACTTTCATTGCCATCAGAACAAGGTAACAGGTTCTATTGCTGTCCTTGTTGATGGTTGATTTGAAGTGCTGGGGTGCCATGCTGAAATCTTCTTGGTTATGTACTAAGCCACTGAGTGTGTGCCATGTTAACCAAGAGACTTTCTGGTGACATTCTGTGTTGGGAATTTGATGCTGGTTTTTGCCCCAGGAACTCACTTACCACTTCCACCCTGGTGGTGTCTGACGGATACTGCTGCTGGTGGCCTCAACCAGTCTGTTATAGCTATGTCTTGCACTGTATCCATCATGTCCTTTCTGTTGCCAGTTGGGGGTTATTGCCTGAAGGTGAGAATTTCTCCAATTGTCCTCAGGTTTTCTTGCCAGAGCTTTCCTTCTCATAGAGGGATTTGCCTAGCAAGGGTAATGAGCATCTTCTGCCCAAGTTTTATCGTTGATTTTGTTCCTATTCCTGGTTCCTGGTGGGAAGTGAACCATACCCTCTTGCATGGCAAGTGGAGAGGCTAACCCCACCACCACTGAGGAAAAAAATTTGTGAGTGAGGCTTCCACTTTATTTATGCTTACATTTTTTCTCCCCTTATATATTTGTACCTTTACTCCCACTTTTGGCACTGCCATTTTGACCACCGTTTTGTCCATTTTGACTGCCATTTTGGGTCTAGTCCTCGGTGCTGTCTCGTCCTGTTCTCTACCCATGTCAGATGTCTGTGTAATTCTCTCTTTGTTTGCATTTTGTTTCCTTCTTGCCCTGATGAAAGGGTAATGTTCTGAAATGTCAACTTGGTCTGTTTTTGTCTTACCTGGCTCAGATAATCAGTTTTTCTTTCTGAAATAACACTATACTTACAAGCCTGTCCCTAATATTTAGTTTTGCTTTTGACGGATTGTCGGCCTTTGCTTGCAGGAGGTGGTCCAGAACTTTGACCGCAACATGCAGGATCTGGTGTCCACATTCATTGAAAATCTGCAGGGCTTCATGGTACAAGCACGTGACGCTGAGAATGCTCACCATGAAAAGATGATGGAGATTGCCACAGCCACTCTAGAGAAAGTCCTGAAGAATGAGCTGGATGAAGAGATTCCAGATGATCTGAAGATGGTGAGGAGAAGATAATACCCGATAGTTTTGTAACAGAACTGAGCACAATTTGAAGTGAATCTGGTGAGGAGAAAGGGGTCAGGTTAAATGTGAGAATGGTGTTAAAGTAAATGGGAAGATACAGGGAATATTGGTATTTACTTTAACAAAATCGTTAAAAAGGGCTTTGGGAGAGTATTTCTTGTACTGGTTAATACCAAAAAAATAAAGGAATACAAGTTATTTACCATAGACTGCTAAGCTGAAAACACAAGATCCTAATTTAAATTAACAATCCCATGCTTGCAAGAAATATGTTTTCTATTTACAGCTTTTTGTTGACAGAGACACAATCACAAATGCTGTGTCCTCATCACATGATGTTCATCTCTTGAAGATTGATAATAAAGAGGATGATATCGTGACACGCATCAACAACTGGCTGAAACACATGATTGAGACAATCCATGAGGAGCAGGAAATACAGCGAAACAGGCAGCGAGTGACGGAGATAAACCACTTGATTGATCACCTGAGAGAAGAAGTTGACAACATGGAGACAACAACAGGTCATGGATACTGAAAAATTTCATTTGTGACAAACATCTTCGTCAGTACACATATGGTGAGGCACCACAAACAGCAGTATTCCTTCATGTGCTGCGTTAATATTTTGGTCAACTTAAAGTTTGATTGTGTATCAGTGATATTGTGGTCCTCAAAGTTTGTGTACCACTAATACTGCAGTCCACTTAGTTTGATTGTGTACCAGTGATGATGGAGTTCACTTAGTTTGTGGTGATGTGGTGATGGTGATGCACAGTAAGCAAGACACGCTTGACACAGATGGTTGGTTAGAACTTGGACCGTCAGTCACTCAAGATATCAAACATCATATCAGCACCAGCACCACACTTTGTACTTCTGTCCAGGATCAAGCTCAACTCTCAAGTTCTAGCATTCAATTTTCATGCTATCATTCACTTCAATCGCGCTATGATAATTTTCAGCACTACCTTGGGATGAATAAGCAAGTCTTTTCTTGTGCCCATGGTATATGACAAATAATAACCAAGATCATACTAATAATGAGACAGATTTGTGTATACAACTTATAGAGAACAGACTAGGATTTCAGATAGAAGGGAAAGATGAGGACAGTCAATGGATTCAGCAAACCATGTTTCTGGAATTCTCCCCATTCACAACAAGCACTCATTTTCCAAAGCTGTTTTGTTCCAACATTACAAAACCTCATGAACATCTGCCAGGTGAAGTGCTGGTTTAGTACTTAAAAACTAAAACCTGCCCAACTCTTTTTCCTTTTTTGTGTAGCCTTACTTTTTATTCTCCACAAAAAAGCTAAATGTCTCCACTGTAAGTCATGTTCACGGTGGATATTATGTGCACACTGGTGATCGGAAGTTCTAATCTCCATATGCGTAATTGTCAGCACGATGGGAGTATGAAACAACAAGGTGACAGTAGCTTAGGAGAGATGGCCAAGTGACGGCAGAGAGGTTGCAGCAGACAGCATACCTTCTCGTCTGTGCGACATGATCAGTGGATACCTGTGAGTGATGATGGTAGCTGAGGAAGGACTGTAACATGTCAGTGCCTCTGACTGAGCTGGTGAGGAAGATGCCATGACGTCTCTGTCGCCGAGATGGCAGCTAGGAGATGAAATTTAGAGACTTGTTGTTCAGTGTATGCATATGTTAGCAAAATTGGAATATAGCACTAATGTTTGTATAGGGATTTGGTTTGGTGTTAGTTTCTCTTGAGGAGCGACAGAAATCCGAAGTTTACCACTAGTTGGATGTGGGTCTTCGCCTAAGGACGTCGACTAGGAGTTGTGTCACTGTGACTTTGTTGACAGTATTGGTTGACCAGCGTATGTACAAGAGTGCAACTGCTGTCCAATAAAGTGATGTGTGTGACGGCCGGGCGGTACCTTAACTTACTGGACTTCGACTTTCCAGAATTACTGGTCAACTTTTATGGTGATCTCGTAAAATGTAGATTTAATTGAGCAATCGTCACCAAAACCTTTACTGCAACAGGTCAATGGTTTCTACACCAAAGGGTGACGACGCTGTGAAATAATGTGAACAACTAGAGACATCTACCGAGGGAAAAGATTCTCATACTTCGACACGTTCGCTCAGTTTCTCACAGGCAAAACACTACTAGCTCAAGAGCCCTCACCCTCGTAAAACACACAACTGCAGCGAACCGTTATTCAACATATATTTCAAACACTAACTGGCTCGACAACATCAAATACATCTACAGAATATTTACAAAGAATCACCTTGCTCGTGTCTAGGGTAAGACGCTGCCTGATTACGTCATATCACGTGGTATCAGACAAAGGAAATAATCAAATCAATGCAAGAGGGAAATCAAATTGCAAAGCGGCCTATGATCCCGCTCTAATCACTGAATCAATAAGTGACCGACAATAGAGCTCCTACTCTTGTCACCACCGCAACAACAACTGCGATACACAATAACAAAGCTATCAAACTGAATCAATAAGTGACCACCAAAAGTGCACCTACTCTTGTCACTATTGAAACACTACTTTTCCGCAGAACACAGAGACGAGAAGTGACCGACGACAGAGCACCTACTCTGATCACTCCCGAAACTACTGCTTTACTGCAATACACAGTTACGATACGTGACCGACACAAGAGCACCAACTCTGATCACTACCGGAACTACTGCTTAACTGCAATAGGCGGCTCTAACGCTATTCATCGACCGACACAGAAGCTATGACACCCACGACCGCACTTCTTTCTGTCCCACCTCTTTGGCATGTGCCCGGCCACTAGCTGATGACGTCTCCTGTCTCCGGCAGGATAAAACCACTTATCTTAAAACAACGCGAGTCCCCGACTCTAAGATAAGTTTAAGGTAAGAGCAGACCTTACTTATAAGGCACGTCCAGAAGTTCCTTTTACGCGTCAGTCCGTCGAGGCGTGCGGCAGATTACCCTGTGTAACTGCAAGAGAGCTGGAGTCCTCTTCTTCTTCTACTTCTTTAGCAAGATGGCGAGGGGGCAGAAGTCCATGGGCTAACACGTGGTCTTCCTACATTGACACTCTCTCAGTGTCCGTTCTCCGTGTGTCCTCTGATGTGTCCCTGTGTGTGTTTTTCCCCTGCTTAAGTACTAATGCCCTGATGCCTTAAAACTGGGCTAAACCGGTTCTGGTCAGACTCGGGGGAGCAGGGCGACTTGCCGTGACCAATGGCGAGCGTCCAGCTAACCACTAAGTGTGATGAGAAGGGGCGGGGAAAACAAGCCAACCTATGAGTGACAGGTGATACCCTAAGATTGACATGTGACAATGTGCCATGTGGTATTGACTGAGATGTGGATGTCAGCAAAGTGAGATGTTCATTCAAATGAGCTTGAGGATTGATCCTAGAGCAAAATAACCGTGGTTGAAGAACGATAATGTTAATGTGATGATGAAGTCTGAACTTTGTATTTAAAGTGTTTGAAGAGACACATAATCTATTTGCGCTGAAGACAGTGATGAACTCCAAAATTTGTATCTAAAGTGTTGAAGAGACTATCTGTGCTGATGACTGTGATGAAATCATAAGTATCTAAGAGTAACTGGCTTGACAAGATGCTGAATAGAAATAGTGAATAACTTATTGGTGAAGGAGAACAGTCGGTGATGACTAGAGTATCTGATGCATTGTTGATGATGAAGGTAGAAAGATTGATAGGGATGATGACTAGAGGAGCTGAATGTATGATTCTTTTTATAAATAAGAATTAGGGATGGTGATCTTTTCTTAGTGATAACTGCATTGCAAGTGTTAGGTACGAGGTGTGAGAAGATCGAGGGTATTGTGTAATAGTGTTTGGATAAACAAGTTTGCAAGTGTGTTGTACGAGTAAGACTGAGAGTGTGCATAGAAACGTTTGAATAAAAGTGGGTCATGGTCCTTTTTAGAAAACTTTGTAGCTCGTGTCTGGGGAAAAAGGACAGATGCTGGAAGAGATAGAGAGTAGAGGTACATGATAAAGAAACCCCTGTACATAGTTCAAATTGGGAGCTTGCATCCTTCCATTTAGTTGAATGAATATCACAGTCCGTGCTGGCCCAGTTCCACCCAGAGTAACAAGTAATGTGGCCATGTGTGGAAATTCATGGTGAGTCCGAGCATACGTGTTGAGTCAGAGGACCAGTTCCATCAGCCTAATCAAAATGTTGGCTTAAATCATTGCATTTGTTGAGGAAGCAGGAAAGGGCAGTCACATCATCTGTGTAAGGTATAGAGGTGTCTCAAATCCATGTGCTCATGGGAATGCTGTCCCTCAGTCATTTGGGTCTAAACGGTTGGAAGGAGAGCAGATCTCTCCTTTGGTGTGTCTACTTGCAGAGGTACGATTGCATTTTTGTATTGTGCATTTGACGTTAGTGAACTTGTAAGAGAATGATTCCTTTGCGTACTGCAATGTCTTAAATGTATTGATGATGAAGTTGTGTTGACGCTTTCACGAGTCGGATTGTGTTTTCCCCTGCAATGCATGCAGTGGGGTGATGTAGGTGTAAAATATTGTTACCATGAGAAATCTCATTATTTAATCTTTATGGGGAACTAGATTGTAGACCGGGATAGGTTGGGGATGACGTAAATTTCGCTGGATTCTGTTTGCCTTTTTTTCCCACTTGTTGAGGCACTAGATTGCCACCATCTTGGCCACGTGGCCACTGTATGAGGTCTGTCCCCCAATATGATGTTTTCCCTATTCTTTTAGTTTTAGGATTGCCTCATGAATTTCGGGGGTATTCGGTTTATGTATTGCTTGTGGTTGTGACCCAAGATTCATTGTCAAGTCGGTCTTTGTTTCAGGCCACCTCTTCATATGCGTCTTCTTCATATTTACCTTTACTTCTTACTTGTATCTTCAGTCATTTATTTATCTTTAATTCTTACCTGTATCTTCTTCCGGTTTCTGGGTTTTAGATCGATAGTAAAATAAAAGTGATTGAGTCTATTAGTTTTGTTTTCTTACTCTTTTAGTCAGCGAGGAGAGAACCTGTGTGTGAAGCGCTAGCCTCTAGCCCAAACCAAATATCTTTTATAAGATGACATACACATTAGCGTGTTAATTCTCTGCTGGTGTGCACCGATTACAATAGAAATGTTATAGGAGGCTGCTTTCTGTTGGCTGTGTGATGAACACGTTCAGTGAGTGTAAGGCCAGAGCATGGAGAGAGGGAGAACTCAGTGATGTTTGGCCAGGAAGGTGGAAAGCAATACTGCAGGGTACCTGATATATATCTGATACATTACCCTGCTCTACACGGTGGCCTAAATTTTAGCTGACACGTACTTGCATTCTAACTCTATCTGCGCTATGGGGAGGGTGGCCACACAAGTCAGCAAATTTTGCTTGTCAAATCCCCTTCTTTCACAAATTTCCTGTGTACTATTGCAGGCAACTCGACTCCTGAATCGAGCAAAATAGTACATTCCAGACCATTTACGCACCCTGTTATGTTTGGTTTCCATCCTCTGACATCACTGGGTTGACTCTCCCTGTTCTCCTTCTCTTACAGTCTTTTGCGAAGTGTCTCCCTACAGTTATAACACTGGGCTGGTTTCTTACCACCCTGATGGTTTTTTCTTGTCCTCTGTCATTGTACCTGTTTCTTTTCCCCCTGGTCATCGGTAGCCTGTCCCTTCCTACTGTCTTCCTGTCACCTGGCATTTGCCCCGCCTGTCATTGGTGACAGGCCTTTTATAATGCTCTGTCTTGAAACACTAGCCTCATTGGACCTCTCATCCGCTTCACCTCTTCTAGAGAGGACAGAAGGAAACTGAACACGAGCAGGGTAATATATCAGAAATCTATCAGTTTTTTTTTCTCCCTCTTCCCTTACCCTCTGACAGGCCACTTTAAAAAAGCACCCCAAGGTATTGCTTTCCACCTTCCGCCCAAACATCACTATCTGAGCTCTCCCTCCCTCCATGCTCTGGCCCATGTGTGCTGCTGGAAGTATGGCATGGGGCGTGAGGCCTCAGCATCTGCTCCACATAACCTTGTGCTATCGCACCATTTCCTTGTCCAGGGCTGATGTTCTGGAAGACAATGGCCCCATGAGTCAGTTGAGGTCAAACTCACCCCAAATCATGATGTTGGGGCCTCCCCGGTGGTCGTGCTGCAGGGCGTTGTTCGCATACCTCTCGGTCTGCCTCCTCCATACCCTGATGCGGCCATATGTATGGCTGATGCATAAGCAGCTTTCATTGGAGAAAAGGATATCGCCATGTCCAGTTTAGGTGCTGCTGGGTCCACTGCATTCTCTGCTGCCGATGTCGTGCAGTCAGCGTTGACCACCATGCAGGATGGCAGCAGTACAGGTGTGTTACAGGGTGGCGTGGCGCAGTGTGGTCTGGTCCTTTGTCCCAGTGTTCACTCCGGTAAAGGCTCTCTCACATACACCTCCGGCTCTTCCATACCCCCACTTTCCAGGCCCGATACCTCCCCAGCCACTCCGACCAAAAGTCTCTCTCTCTCCAAAACAGAAGAAGTCAGCTTGGTCCCCACAGGACATACTCCTACAGACTTTTTTGTAGCCACCAGGCAACCAGTAACATTCTCGCACCCCATCTACACCCTTCAGCCTGTCACACCTCCTCGCCCTCTGTGCCCCACAAGTCCAACCTTTTCACAGCTCCAATCTCTGCCTCCCTCTAAAACGCCCTTGTAGTCTGCTGGCTGATGGCAGCTCCATGGCTCCTGACAGTGGCTTGGCTGTCTCTGTGGCAGGAAGAAATGTGAGCCCACAAATGACAGATTGCAGTAACTGCCACACCCAGTACATGTGCTATGATGCCTGCAGTCATCCGATGGCTCTTTCCTGATCTGTAGTGTTCAGTCTTGGCATTTTTCTGCTGCTGACAGGTGGTCTGTCTGGGAGCATACAAGCATTGGCTTTTATTGCTAGTGGGTGCTGCCCTCTGTTCGCAAAGAAAGTTCTAGTCTTGCTGCTTTTGTTCACGCTGCATGAGCAAAAACCACTGTCATGCGTGAAGTAGGAACAAGCTGACATACCTTTCACCCATGCAACAGTTAACAAACAAGCGGACACACGGATAGGCAGTGGGCCAATGTAGCGTTATGTGTAACGGATGGTGAACCCATGGAGGGATCACTTGTACCACAAAAGCGATGTAGTATTACTGGCTCACAAGTAGATGGTTGCAGCACCACAAAAGCAGAATGTAATATAGCGCGGCACCACAAAGAGAGATGTTTGATTATATCACAAAATAGTTGCAAGGTAGCAATGTCACATCACCATGCACCTGTCCATGACTTCAACGCCTGCGCATGTTGGGTCGTCTCAGAATGATTTTATTACCCAGCACGGCGTTCCATGGCATGACGATTAACATCAATTTTAACAACTCTTTAACAACACTTTTCCACCTACATACGTCTATCCGTCTCTATATCCATTTCCTACCTCCACCTGATGGTCTCTTATCCTCAGTCCTTCATCCTCCCTACCTGTCTCTATATCCATCTGACGGTCTCCCTTCCACTGGTCCTACCAAAGCTTATATAGTCCCTCCTAAATGGCAGGTGTTGAATGCTCGTGGTCTGCATGTGTGGGTATGATGGGCAGCTACACCCCTGATGAACTTAGTGTGGCGTGAATGTTTTGGTTCATGTTGTCTCTGTATGGGGTTACATGCGTGGCTATGATGGGCAGCTACACCCCTGATGAACTTAGTGTGGCGTGAATGTTTTGGTTCATGTTGTCTCTGTATGGGGTTACATGCGTGGCTATGATGGGCAGCTACACCCCTGGTGAGCTTAGTGTGGCGTGAATGTTTCGGTTCCTGTTGTCTCTGTATGGGGTTACATGTGTGGCTATGATGGGCAGCTACATCCCTGGTGACCTTAGTGTGCTGTGAATGTTTTGGTTCATGTTGTCTCTGTATGGGGCTACACGAGTGCGGGACAGCTTTTGTCTGACCTATCAGTTATGTCTGTCCTGCAGTGTGTGGGATTTTAGTCTGCATCTCTGTTCTACATGAAATGTGCTGCACTTGTTTTGTAGTCTATTTCTAAATAACCTACAAGAGACACATATTGTTACATCAATCAGAAAAGAGAGAGAAAGTGAACGCTGAGCTGTAATCACTCGCTTCAAAGAAAGTAAAGTTAGTTGAATGTATGATTTGAGAGAGCATGGATGAGTGGGAACACCAGGCAGGCCAAAAATGTATCCTAACTCAAGTATTAACTGGGATATCAGAAATTCTTAGACTCAATTCATGTCATGACAAGATAGTGGAAAAGTTTTTTTTTATTCTTTTGCAGCTTTGTGAGAGACGAGCAGAGATTCAGCCACCTGGGAGGGTGAATGATATGGGTATAATGTGGTGTGTCAGAGAATAGATGGACTGTTCAATGTCGTAATTGTACACCTGAAATCATTATCATCACCCTAGTTTTCCTCCCTATTGTTATGTTTACTCTTATCTTTTGCGTATATTTGACATTTTATTTTAGGCAGGCTATTTCTTTGTTCAGTTACTGTATGACATTCCCATTATTGTGGTTAGTGAATAAAGAATGTCGGCTGGAATTTTAGAGTGGGGGACCTCTTTGTTGGAGCGAATGGAGGGTTGCAGGCATCTGGGAGGTATACAACCTGGAAGGGGGTCTAACAGAACCGAATGTGTGTGTGGGTTGGAAGAGGGGAATATGCCAGCTCACATTCAGGACTATAGCATTCCCAATACCCCCAATACCACTGTCCAATTTTATTGCACCAGAAGGGACACATTTTTTTTTGCACCAGGCACATCATTATCAAGGGCTACACTCAAAAGACCATGCGACTTTATATCAACCTAAGTTTTGTTGCTATCATTGAACCTTGAAATTTGACTAGTCTTCGGCAATGTGTCAATCTGGGTTTTGAGTATAGCTTATACCAAAAACAAAGAAGCCTGCATTTTTGCAAGAAGAGAAATTGGACATATGCCTAATTCACCATGAACGGTACGTTTGGTATGACAGCTTTCATGTTTACAGTTTTAAAAAACTAAGCTGAACTTTGATTTTAATGCCCAACTTTCACAGACACGTAAAAGAGGTTATACAGTTTTATTAAAAAATCCAATTGGATAAATTTTATATTTCTGCATTTCTTTATTGCCTTATTGGCACAAGTATAATGCTTTTTAAGAGCTTATTGTCATAGTTAAAATCTGTTCCCAAATACTTATACACCCAGACAACCTTGATACACTGTAGTAGCCTAATCAAAATAGAAATGAGGTACTTTTCTCACCTTTCCACGTGACAATATCATAGTTTAGTTTTGCTAATATTACTTGTCATCCATACATCTTACAATAACAATGTAATGTATAGGCAACAAACTTTCCAAAACAAGTAGTCCATGCTGAGATTTAACGAAGAATTTTTCTTTCTGGCACGTCTTTTAATGACAGTAAAGAACTTTGCCATTTATTCTATGTTTTAACAATTCTCCCAAAGTAGGTTTCTTTGCAAATTTATAATTAAGGTACAGAATCATCTTTTTTTTAATTGTTGTAAATAAATTTTAATAAAACAATGAAGGATAAAAATATGATCTGCTATTGAATTGCCCTTTCTGAAGCCAGCTTGTTTGCATCATAGTAAGGTCGTTGTCCTCCCAAAAAAAGTTCACATGCATAAACACATATACATTGTAACGACTAATTCAAAGCTGAGAAAATTATCTAATGTAATGAAGCTTTCCGCTGAACTGCCATACTTTCACTGGTCCAGTTTACAAACAGAACTGCAGATGCAACCCGACTCTGTAGTTCATACTGGTCAATGTCGTGGTGCCACTCCACACTGCCCCACCTAGAACACTGCACAAATATACAGCATTCACTTGTCTTCAGAGCTGATATAGAAAGCACTTTAAAAAAACAGTAGCCAGTAACCTCAAAGAACTCTATCAAGCATGAAGTTGTACAAGCTAAAAACAACCTAGTTCCAAAAAACACAGGCTCAGAGACCTGCACATCAGCAACACAATAATGGGATCTAATGTAACCTAACACAGAACTCTGCAGTTGTCAGTCACCTCAACCACTAGCCAACTTCACCATGGTAGGGGGGAGTGGGTTTGCAGGTTTTACGCGAAGTCAGCAACTGTAGCTATCATGGTGGTAATAGTAATGGCTGAGAAACACGTATACAAATCTAGAAGACCAGGTGACTACAGAAGGCAAAATCTATAGGAACGCTGGTGGAACGAGCAAGGAACCTGTAGTTTGGAGCCAGAACAGAGTTGTAGACTGAATCTAGATACAGAAAATCTAGTTGTTGACCAGATGTAGGGAATCTGTTAGAATTATATTTCTGATGTTTGCTTCAGAAGATTTCCTCAGCATAAGACATCCTAGTGTAGGCCTTGGAACTGCTTGCAGCGAAGTGTGTAGTGTTTGTGCTGCTATAGATGCAAGTACAAAACTTGATGAGTGCAAGAAAAACAGGTGACTGCCGCCTGGAGCAAAATCCATCCCAAAATCTAAAACAAGGGAACCGGACCAAGCCAAGACATGACAAAGACAATCTACATGCTTCGGGGAACCACCCCTTCACCAGGACGACACAAAAACGATGAAAAAACGACAACAACGAAAACAGAAGAAAAAGACTTAGCTTCAGTAGATGTGGCGCATAGGCTGGACAGCACCTATGCGCCACATCTACTGAAGCTAAGTCTTTTTCTTCTGTTTTCGTTGTTGTCGTTTTTTCATCGTTTTTGTGTCGTCCTGGTGAAGGGGTGGTTCCCCGAAGCATGTAGATTGTCTTTGTCTTTGTCATGTCTTGGCTTGGTCCGGTTCCCTTGTTTTAGATTTTGAAAACTTGATGAGTTCAGCTAAGACTGTGTTCAAGGGGTGAGGTGATGGGCTCTAACGCAGGCTAGGCGTTTCACTGTAGGTATATCATGTGACTTTTAGACGTGATTGGTTTCAAAATTAGAAATCTGGAAAGAGAAAAGGTGTGAGAATAGCCTTTTTTATAGTACTCCACAGAAACAATTCTCTCAGAAGTTGCATTTGGAAAATGTCTACAGCATGCATCGGCTACTAGAAACAGGGATGGAACTTACTTGTGACAAACCCTATTAAAATGCCTAAAAGGATTCAAATAAACCTGAAATGCAAATTTCTTTATCTAAATTTGTGTTTCTTTAACAATACTTACCATGACCCAAAGTGCTATATTCTCAATTTAGCGATCCCTAACCGCACCTTCCAAACAAAAGCAACCCCATAGCAACCCTGGTAAGGCCCCTCCGCGCATGCGCACACTGTCAGCCACCCGTGCACACAGCTCACTGACCAGTTCAAGCTGACTTTCTCAAGCCAGAAAAACCCATCAGCGGGGAGGAGGGTGGGTCTTTGATGGGTCATGGTAAGTATTGCTAAAGAAACACAAATTTAGATAAAGAAATTTGCATTTTCTTGTCACAATACTGTACCATGACCCAAAGTGCTGATTCAGCACAAAAAGGAGGTGGGTGAAGCCACCTTAAACTTACCAGGGTGAGGAGGACAGAGACGACAGAAGTGCAGGGAAAAACAGCTGCCTACACCCTAAGTCCATCCTCCTGGCGCAAAGACAGATCCTGAAGGCGGATCGTCCCAGCGCCTGCAGACCACCCACTGAGCTTCTTGGAGCGCAAGCACATCAGAAGCGAGGAGGGTGGTCCACACCCGACCCTCCTGTATGCAAACAAATGCTAGGAGGGTTCTGCCATACCCACCTTTTAGTAGGTGGTGTAGGAAGTACACCCCACAAAAGGAGGTCTGAAAGTGAGAGAGCGGGCAATCGACTCTCTTGCAGTCAGTCAGAGTGCAGAAGAGGTGTCACTGAGGGGCAAATGCTAGAGACGCGTCTGTACGCAATCAAGCTCAGTCCGGATCATCGACAAGGTCAGGATCGTGGACTGGGGCCAGAGTGATTGTCAGTCTGAAAGACTGAATCCTGACCAGAGAGCTGGCCAGGAAGACAAATGCGCAGACCCATTGCAGTAAGAGGGATGCCCATGTGGCTTTCTCTAGACATGAGAGAAAGGGGCGATCGCCACCCTACTGGTGAAAGAATGGAGGTACAGTGCTATTCACTTCATGCGGAAGTGAAAAGAACGTTCATCTACGTAAATGCAGTCACTACCAATGTGGCCCACAGCAAGAACAGAGGGAAAAAACACATCCGCCCCTAGTAATGGGGGCCATACCAGGAGGGCGGTGTGGGTGGCCCCAGGTGCAAGATGATGGACCAAGCCAATAGGACAGTTCTATCCATCACCCATGGCACCAGTGTGGGAACAACGCTTTAGCGATGCTGTCAACACACACGGCAAAGCACAAAGATTCACAGAGCAGCGAAGTCTGCAGCTAAGCGGATGAAAACCTTGCGGCCCTCGGTGAGAATATGGACTGCTGAGAAAACAACAACAGAAACCATGACACCAGACATGTCCCACACATCCCAGACAGCTGTAGCCACTGGTCAATCTGTGACCATCAGAAAGGCAGGGAGGAATGGAGGACTGGTGCCTGCTGGAAGCAAGACCAGACCTACCTGTGGGAAATATGGGCCAGCCACGAAGTGGTAATGCACGGCGAGGGGGGCACCAGTAGGTACCCACAGGGCCGCCTGGGGAAGGAAGACAAAGCTTCCAATGGCAGAATAGTGATGCGTGCTGTTGGTGAGAACCCAAGGGGTGGTAGTGCCACACGTCCCTCAAAGAAGCCTGCACCAAAGGAGACGCATGCAAGCGGCGGTACCAGATGGAGGACGGAAGAGTACAGGACAAGTCCTGCCCTGCTTCCTACTATCTCTGCACTGCGCACTGTGGCATGTTCACCTGCAGGTGAGCTGCCAGCTCCATCGGGAGTGGAGAAGTAGCTTGCTTCTCATCTGCCGTCTCATTGCCGTGGGCAAATGAGACCAAACCCCCGTCCAACTCATCCAGTATCATCTCAGGAGACGAAACAGGAGAGTTGATAACAAAGCCCTTTCTGCTGGATGCAAGTGCGTGGTGTGCGAACTCGGCAACTGTGCACGCCCAGCAAAAAGAGGTGGGCAATCATTAGCCCGCCCGGAAACCGTAAGCGGGAAGGGGTGGCTGCACTATGCAGAGAGGAGACTGCTGGTGGAGGCCTGAACCCCCACTCGACCGGAACAAACCCCTAGGGGTGAAACAGGACGAGTGAAAAGCGATGCCCTCGACGTTCTCCGAAGAGAAGAGGGCAATTCCTACCCCAACTGGAAGCACAATGTTAGAGGAGTTATCGGGACTCGTAAACATGCACGAAAACAAGAATGGCGATGCCCTCGCCACAGGAAGGAAGTGTGCAGCACAGTCACCGGTGGTGTAACAGGTTTTCTCTGTGAAAGAGAAAAAGGGCAATCGCGCCCCAGACTGGACCTACAGTGTCAGAGGCGGCAGACGCATGAACATGGACGACACCAGAAGAGGGGGGGGGGTGTCGGCATGACCCACACCTGGAAGTTGGGGAACCTCCGCTGACCAGAGGCTAGGGGCACGTTCACCTGCCATCCGCCAGAACGGGCAGGAACGCAGGTAGCTTCTCACTTCACAAAGAAGTGTAGAAAGAACGTGCATGCACGCTTCCTCCGGAAAAACCAACAATCCCTCGAGAGAGTGTCTGAACACCACTGCCTCCCCCATCTTCCGCTCCGAGAGCAGCAGGAGTGGGATTGATGGACAGGGGAAGCACCCAAGCTGTGAGGGACGGTGTCATCAATTGCAAGGTAACAGGCACCAGCAAGACAGACACCAACATGCCGTGGGGGGGAGCATGCATGGGCAAGTACGCAACCATTGGCATGAGACCATAGGGACGCCACATGGACGGGAAGTACGAGTGATCGTCCCTCCCCAGGGGAACCCGCTAGAGTAGCCACTGTGCTAGAGTAGCCACTGTGCACTCTAGCCCCCATGATGGGAGAAAATGGTCTGAGTGAGAAGCGATGCCTTCGCCACAGTAAGGAAGTGCACAGCACAGCCCACAAGTGGTGTATCAGGTTTTTTCTGTGGTAAGAGAAAAGGGCTATCCCTCTCCTGACCAGGACGCACAGTGTCAGAGGCGGCAGATGCACGAGCACGTACGAAAGCTGAAGTCAGACTGAGTGAGAGGCGATGCCCTCGCCACGATAAGGAAGTGCGCAGCACAGTCCACCAGTGGCGCATCAGTTTTTCTCTGTGGCAAGAGAAAAAGGGCGATCGCTCCTCCAACCAGAACGCACAGTGTCAGAGGCGGCAGACGCATGAGCACGTACGAAACCGGATGGGGGGTGTCGGCATGACGCACAGCTGGAAGTTGGGGAACCTCCAGTGGGTGGTCAGAAGGTGGAGGCACCCACCAGAACTGGCAGGAACACAGGTGGCTTCCCACTGCACTCAAAAGTGGGAAAACGTGCACCTACTCTTCCTCCATCACGACCGACAGTGACGTCAACTGCATGGCAACGGCCGTCAGCAAGTCAGACATCGACATGCCGTGAGGGGGGGGGGAGCATGCAAGCAAGTCCGTCCCCATAGGCATGAGACCAAAGGGACGCCACAGGGCACAAGAAGTACCAGTGATCGTCCCCACCCCAGGGGAACCCGATAGAGTAGCCACCGCGCATTTGCTCTAGCCCCATGACGGGTGTAAATGGTCTGGGGGAAAAACAATGCCCTCACCACAGGGAGGAAGTGCGCAGCACAGTCCACCAGTGGCGTATCAGGTTTTCTCTGTGGGAAGAGAAAAGGGCGATCGCTTCCCCAAGCGGAACGCAAACGATCAGAGGCGGGTGAGGCATGAAAGTGTGCGGTCAACTCCCTCTTCCCACCCATCAAGCATCAACTCCGGAGAGGCGTCAAGATGGTGGGATGCGAGGCCCTCCCCAGCAGTTGGGCGTGCACTAGCGGGCACTACCGGTGACATGCGAGGCGGGCGATCGCTCCCCGACCAGAACATACACGGGCAGAGGTGGGTGAGGCATGCCGATGCACGTAACTGGAAGGGGGCTGTCGGTGTGACTCAACACCAGAAGCCCGGTCACTTCTGGTGGGTGGCCAGAGGGTTGAGCGGCGTCTAACTGTGCCCCGCCCGAACTGACGGGGACACAGAGGGATTCACGCTTCTAAGGAAGCGTAAAAAGACTGTTTGAACGCCTCTTCCATCACGAACGACATTCCCTCTGGCGGATGACTGACAGCCGTGGCCTCCCCCACCCCCACTCTGAGAGAAGCAGAAGTGGGGTCACTGACTGATGGAGGCATCCAGGCCGAGAGGGACCGGGACTTCAGCTGCAAGGCTGCTGCGGTAGCTGTGCAACGAAGCACCCCTTCGCCCTCGGTAGAGGCCAAGGCAACTCCGACCCCAAAGGCGCGAGACCAAGGAGCAACCAACTGAACCCGGCGGTAACAGATGGCGCCCCTTCCCCACGGGTCCCACAAAAGTGGCCACCGCACCACTCTTTAGCGCCACGAGAGAGACACTGCTTGCTCTGGGAGCGCTGAGCAGGTTCCCCCCCACCCCCAACAGCGCTAGTAGCCATCGCGCTACTCTAACGGAGTGCCCGGAAGTTTGGTGACACTGACACTGGGTCATGGTACAGTATTGTGACAAGAAAACTAATTTGGAAGATTGTCTTTTTGTGTTCTAAGTCAGCCTAACTGCATGTTGTTTAAGGTAATAAACTTCTGTGTAAAAGTCCTAAAACTGTCTTGGCAGTATGGTTGTAAGTCCCATTGGCATCGGGGGAGGTGCGCCACATATAAGGGTGAGTAAACCCAGTCGGTCAGGAAAAAAAAAGGTCATTCAGGGGAAGCAGTCACAATCAAGGTGGTCACATATAAAAGGTACCACTGTACCAGAAAAACCTGTTTGTACATCGCCAGTACTTACAAATACTGTAAACTATCAGAAAAACCTGTTCCACATCCGCCAGTACTTACAAATACTGTAAACTATCAGAAAAACCTGTTCCACATCCGCCAGTACTTACAAATACTGTAAACTACCTGAAAAACCTGTTCCACATCCGCCAGTACTTACAAATACTGTAAACTATCACAAAAACCAGTTCCACATCCGCCAGTACTTACAAATACTGTAAACTATCTGAAAAACCTATTCTACATCGCCAGTACTTACAATTACTGTAAACTACCAGAAAAACCTGTTCTACATCTGCAAGTACTTACAAATACTGTAAACTACCTGAAATATCTGTTCCAGAGTCGCCAGCTCCACGGCTTGCTCTACTGTCAAGTGCTTGTCCATCACTGCCATTACCAATAGCAAGGATTTCATAGCTTCCACAGCATACTGGTAGCCTGTGTAGCCAACAGAACATCAGGAAATGTTTACACATGCTATTTGTAGAACAATGGTAGCTTGTCAAATATTCATATATAATGCATACATGATGCTGACATTCTACTGTTTCTTACTGTAATTTAACATCAAAATAATATGCACACAGCATATACTGACAATGGCAGTGCCTATCAGCAAGAGATGTTTAACCACGATAGCTTATTCTCCTAACTCCCCTTTTCTGATTCACTTACGCCATTCGTAAGGTTGTGCTTAATGCATCACAATTTCGACTGCTGCATCCAGTGGCTATTGAATACTGAACACAGCTTTAAAGCACTTACCAAGAAAACTTATTGGCCAAACTTCCCTACTTTCTAAAGCATTTATCACAGTGACTTATTCAACTAATTTTCTCGCAGTCCTGGTTGGTTCGCTTATCAGTCTACAGCATTTACCACGACGGCTTTCATCATGAATTCTCTATGGTGCTGATGTCTGTTTGCAGAGACCAGGCCTGAACATTGCACACTTGCACAAACTCCTACATTGTCAGGTTTGGTCTATCATTATGCATAGAATTTCCACCAGTGTTTTCTATCCATTGGCACACTAATTTAAACACCTCTTGACTGTCACCTCAACTTCAACCTCTCCACTGTATGCTAAGCTTTGAACTGAGCCACACCATCAAACCCAAATCTGGAAATCAATGTTTTCTAGAAAACTGTTCTTGCAGAAATGGGGGGAAAAAAATCTCATCTACCGCAGCATACCGAGTCCATGATCCACATAAAATGCCTTCTTCCATACAATGTATTTGTTTACATAACAATTTAAAGCATTTACCAAACAGTGCCCATTCGTTGTAGGCTACGAGATGTTGCTCAATTATGTCCATAGTTTCCCTAGACACAACTGAAGGCAGGATGTTGTATGTTGACTTGATCTGTATGTCATACCTACATATAGCAAAAACATGAAATAGAAACATTACAGGATTACATCACAATGTGTCAGAGACATACACATTCTGACTGTTCAGAACTTAGCAATTCTACAGTACTAGAGGTCTATTTTTGTGAATTTACAGATTAGATTTAGTCTTGTCACAGACTTATGTTTGTGTTAATGTGTTTAGACATAATCAGGCTCTCAAATTTGATATTACTAGGCAGGTGAATGAATTTTTTAACAACAGAGGAAACTGGCACAGGCAAAGTTGATGCTTTGCAGCACTACCTCTTCTTCAGGACAGAATACGCAACACAAACATATAAATAAACAGGAAAAAGCACTTATCTCTGGGTCAGAAAGATCGCCAAGTGAAAGTCAAGCAAAACAAGTGGAAGAGGGGATGCTGGGAAAGAGCCAAAAGGAAATGAAAAATGGAGAGAATAACAAGGGACAGATTGGGTAAATATGGAAGTAAAATGGACATAAAATAATAAGAAATAAAGTAAACAATTAGAATACATTGGGATAGTCCAACATATAATAAAGTGGCAGAAATAAGACTGGTGGAAAAATGGGAAAAGTAGAAACGGATGAGAAACGTGATATACAGTATACGAGTAAAATAACAGCACCTAAAAGTAGTGGCTAAAAGGAAGATTAGTGCTACAGAACAGTGATTGGGGGGGGGGGGGGCTTCTTCAAGAGGAGTCTAGCAAGACTTACTTGGTATATTAAAGGAGTGTCACGTGACAAACCTTAAGTGTTGATTGAAGGGATGATAAGCTGACCTGATTTCAGTTGCACAGCTAAGTTTTCAGCAGGAAAGTATGACCTAGAGAGGTCTAAACTCACTCAAAGTGTAGAAGACTGTGAAGGAAAGGGGGGGGGGTCGTTATGAGTTATTAATTTATTTCCCCCTTTATTTGTGAATAGAAATAAAAGGCATGTTCTATGTCATGGGACACTTTGTTGAAAAGCCCACCAGGGACCTATCTGCTATGATAAGAAGTATTCTCCCTATCCCAACTGAGAAATTCCTAAGTAGATGTTTCTCTTGTTCATCTGTCTCTCCTCGCTTTCGCTCTTTCTTTTCAAGGAAGCCCACTGTGAAAAGCTTCTCTATATATTAAGATTGTAGGATTAGATTAGCAAGACGAACAAATCTTCAGTCTTCAATTAACTACAGACAGGTTCATATAGGTGTCCTGTGGGCATGGGCAGACCAATTAACTCTAACTTCCTAAAAGTTTTCACATTAATGGAAAGAAGCCAAATAATTCTTGTATTCTGAATAAAGATTTTTAGCAGTTAAATTTTCCTATTTCTCCTCTGAATACTCCGCTGATTTCTGTCAGCCAGATTCTACTATAGATTACAACTCAGCAATGACAGACATATGAGACACATCTAGCACAATGTAAACAAGTGATGTTCAGTCATTCTATAAAGATATCTGCCACAACCAGCCTACCTGTTACATGCCCACTCCAACACAGGTTCCCACATGTGCCACTGCAAGTATTTCAGCTCTGCTGGCTCCTGCATTCTGTAGCTGTAGTAAAGACAATGTCAAGATATTAAGGAATTATTACTAGACAATAGGAAGATTTCAAGGAATTTTTACTCAAGAGAGTGTCAAGCTGTCATGAAAGTATAGTTAGCAAAAACATTGTCAGGTTTTTGGTGAAGTATGGTTAGTGAAGTAGTGAGTTGTGATGACCCTAACCTCTTGGGGCATTACCCATCATCAAGGCACAACATACAACATAGATACAGTAAAATACAGCATGAAAGACAAATGAGGAAAACCATTTATTTTCTGCGCATTTTACTGCTGTATTTACATAATCACAATCTTTCCTGTTATTCTCTCCCTGTTTCCTTTCTTGCAACCATTCCCATTTCTTTATTTATGCACATTTTTTGCCCTCTAAATGTTTGAAAAGCATCATATCTCACTATTTTATGGCAACCTTGATGAATATATGAAATATGCTGCATTTGTATGACACGAATTTACACACAATTTAAATATTCTTTATCTCAGATGTGTCTATCTGTTTTACAATGAAAATGAACTCCAGCTTTGCAGAATGAGCAGCAATAGTACCGACAAAGAGAAGCGTGTAAAGAGATGTTGGAAGCTACCTTGAAGTCTGTCAGAATGGTATTATCGGACATCTGAGGGAATCTCCTTTTATAGGCATCATGGCAGATAGGCTGATAGTGGATGCTGAATCCCACATACTTGGGACAAAGTGTGAAGTGTCAAATGAGAAATCTGAAACAGTTCTAACAGCTGATAAAGGGTTTTAGGCATCCATGAGTGAGTGAGTTTTGGTGTTTTACGCCATGTCAGCAGCGAAGGCCATTTCACAGTGGTACAGGAGGATAGAGCACTGCGGTAAAAGGGCAAGGAATGTGGGATGGTGGTAGACATAAAAAGGTAATGGAAAAAAAAAGGACAGGTAAAAATCAGAGCATGCTTAAATACAAGGATAAAGATGGATTTCACATAAAAAGGCCAGAAGTGCAGATGGAAGGATGGAACGAAAAAGGTTGGAAATGGAGGGGGTGTAAAAATGGCGCTGCATGACCTGGCTAAAGTGAGAACAAGAGAAAACAAAAGGGTGTCTGACAGTTAAAGGCAAACTACAATAATTACAGATACATGTTCTGAATGGAGGAGGAAAGAGTAAGTGAGAGAAGGAAGAATGGAATGGAGGTTGTTGGAGGTGAGTGTCCCAGTGGGCTTTCCAAACACAGCAGATGTAGGAAGAAATAAGGATCCAAAAGTCGACAGAAGGCACAAAAGAGAAAGTGAAAGGGCCCCAAAGAGCCTGCTTGGCAGCCCGGTCAACATGTGTATTTCCCAGAATGCCAGCATGACCCAGACAAAGACGACAACATTCAGAGAACAAAGAAGAGAGAGAAAGTTGAGACAGTTAAAGTAGGAAAGGATGGTCAAGGCAGTGAGAGGCAAGTGCACAAAGGGCAGAAAGAGAGTCAGACAGCATAAGAGTTTTTCTCAGCAGACTGGTTAGCATGGGTGAGAGCCATGAGGAGGGCAGAAACCTCGGCAGAGAAGACAGAACTCTGATCAATGAGGCAGGCCATGAGTGCATTAGAGCGTAAGCAAGAGGGGATGTATCACACCTTCACGCATCATACACGCCCTCACAGCCGGTTACACCAATGCCAGTTCGTGCTCATCGATACCAGAAATTCTTGACAAGTTGCACAAAGTTTATTAAATAGTCAATAAAAACATGAAAATGGGTGAAGGCACAGAATGTCTCAAATCTTGATAGTCTTAAATCTTGATAGTCTAGTGGTTTCTTCTTGGACCTGTCTCTCAAATAATGTCTTCTTCAGTTTCTCACTTGCATATACTTTCCTTATCCGTTTCTCGTCTTCACTGGTCTGGCCACAGCCATCAAACAAAACTTACATCAATAACTACTTGCTCTCTACTCTGGTTCTGTCATCTTCCAGACCCTTTGACATAGTAGGGGGTCAAGACTTGTGGGTGACCGTTATAACATAAAACTAATCATCTCCCCACATCTCATTGTACACATAGTTACCATAATAACCCGGTGGGTTGCGTGGCTGGAGAAAGTTGGCCACTTCTGTAAAAAGCCCGAGCAGTGTTTCTTTCCATTGGCTGTCTTCAATCAGGACTCTGACCAATGGTCACGGGACAGGGTCCTTGATGAGTTCGTCCACCAGCAGTCAGTGTCATTGGGCCAGACACTCGGGCAATGTACTTTTGCTGTCCATCACCTTACTGCTGCTCAGCCAAACGCTGCTGCCAGAGGTTCAAGGGGTGAGCAAACTGCTTGCTGACAGTCCAGATTTATGTTGTGGTCCTACTCGAGTGCAGCAATCATGCTATTTCCCTTAATTCTCATAGTTGATCATACATTGCCTTGGTCATTCCCAGTCGTTCATCCATCCAGGCGGCTGTTAACTGCAGGCAACTAACTGCCCACCAGCGATTAGCAGGACTCGCCTCCCAGTATGGCTCCAGTCCACTGTATCGTCTTTTGGGCCTCCTCTAGCACATGCTTAGTCCCGGAAAGGTCAGACCTAATTGTGACCATGATTAACTCAATGTCCTCTGTGGGTTGGGGGTCTCTGACTACACACCATACATGTGCTACACTCACAAAGACACATATTGTTCTAGATGGCCTCACCCACAACTTGACCATCAGAAGGAAGTTTGCAACCATCAGTAAAGATGCAGCAGAAGCCAGGATAGTCAGAACGCAGTTTGTGGAAATGGCAAAGATAAAGCAGATCAGAGGTGTTAGACTTAGAGAAAGCAGTGAGATACAGATGGAGGTCAGGAGACCACAGGGGCCAGGAGGGTCAGGAGGAGAGGGTGTGGACCATGACATGACACTGCACCACTATAGAAAAGTAAGCAAAGCATTATACTATAGTTTCACGTGGCGTAAGTGTGTATGTTTTTGTCTTTAGCGACAGGGGTGAGCACTTCTCGAATGTAGGTCGAAGGGATTAAAAAATGACAATCTCATTGCATTTGTAGGGGATGGGGGCAGAAGCGAGCCGAGACTCAAAGTGAGAGGAGTGGGAGAGAAGTGGATGCGTACAGTCCCAGTCTTTGTGACAGTACTGGTCAGAAACAGCCCGGGGGACATCTATGCAGTGATAATGGGTCAACATTGTCTCTGCGCTGAGTTTGAGTGCCAGCAGATGGCAAGATGGGAGCTGAGAAGAAATGTTTTTTTTTCTTTGGTCTTTTTTTCGTCTTTATTGTAACGTTGAATGGTAATGGTTGTAACTGATTTGTCCATAGGGATTTTCTTGTGTGTGTGTGTGTGTGTGCCGAGCCATGCACCAGCTGACCCAATGTGACCTAGAGTGCTGTCCTATCAAAGTGTGCTGTGCACTAGTGAGTGAACCCCATGAGAAACATGAAACTGACAAAGTGGCATACCACACTGAAGAAGAATTGGCGTCGACTCATGAATATGGTTAAAAGATTTGCAGTGTAGTAATTAGGGAGAGAGTCAGCCCTGTAGTTTATTATGAACGTTAAAGGTGTAGAATTTTGACCAAGAACTGTTACATTACGACTGCTCCATGAGTATGGACTTATAGTTAAGTTTGCTTCAGATATATATTTTTTAAAGGTAAAGGTTATTAGTGAGACACAGAATGAGTTTCTTTTAGTGATGTGACTGTTGGTGGAACAACGCAGAGTAAAACAGAGAGAGTAGTCGTAGTGTTAGCAGCTAATACAGGAGCAGGGTTCTTTTAGCTGCTTGTGGTGACTTCGTGTTTGTTCCAGTCCAATGAAAGAAAAGAACACGTACCTCCCCTGCATGGCTGGTGTGTGAAAGGCCATGGGGGTGAGACAGAGGGAGTAGGAGTGATGTTGTCAAGGTGAACATCAGAAGCAGAAGGCTGAGGAAGGCAAAGAGAAAGAGGTTTGGGCTCCTGTGGATGAAGATCTTGGTGAGGCTGAAAAACAGCAGAGTGGGCAGGGTTATCCTAATGTGCCTTCAGCTTGGTGACCTACCTGAGCATGAGGCTGAGGCAGCACAGAGAAAGAGGGGGCTCACCAGCCTCAGCATACAGGCTGTCAACTTGGGGTGCAAAAGGCCTCCAGACAAATGCAGAGGCCATGGTGGTGGATGGTGTCAAGAAGCTTGAGGTAGGATGGGCGCAACTGTATATGACTGAACCGTAATCCAGTTTGGATCAGACCAAAGATTGATACGCATGTAAAAGAGTGGTCCAATCCACACCCCACTGGGTGGGCCCAACAACACAAAAACATCCAGCGCCTTCAAGCCCAATACAAGAAGGGACCGAATCCAGCTTAAAAATGAAAGTTTGCGGTCAAAAATAACAACTAAAAATTTGACTTCATTGACCGCCCGGAGCACCAAACCATCAACACCAATGGTGGACTCCGGAAAGTGGCCATGGAAGGCTTTTTTTTCCATTCTGTGTCCCTTGTGTGAGTGTTGATTGATGTCAGCATATTCTGTGTAGGCACTGAGTGATGCTTCAGTGTGCTCTGGGTGACTGTTGTGAGTATACAAAACTAATGTGAATAAAATGTCATCTTTTTGTACACAGTTCCAAACATGCAACATTTATGCAAAAATTTGCAATACATTCCAAACCTTGTTGAAGAAATAGCTTGATATGTCTTCTTGTTTTTACTTCATAGGTAACCCTAAAAAGAACCCTCATTTGAGAATCAAAGCCTAGTACGATGTAATGTTGTTACTAAAGGGAGAGTACCCAGAATGGGAGCTCTTGAGAAGGGAGGNCAGTTTTCTATAAAGCTTTACTTACAAAAGAATAGCTGATAAAATAGGGCCAGCCCCTGTAATGTTGTTACTAAAGGGAGAGTACCCAGAATGGGAGCTCTTGAGAAGGGAGGATATAGAAAGGAGGAGCGGGTTTTAGGCGCGAGAAAACACCATAGTACAGGAGTGTTAATCTTGTTATATTTGAACGTTTTGAGAATAAAGATTGGAAGAAAACGAGAAACATTATAGCCCCTAATAACAATGATGAATGTAACAAGCACAAACCGAGAAAATGTTGATTTCGC
>SMGT01015891.1:130971-164691 GCA_004794575.1 Lanistes nyassanus | reverse complement strand
GCAAAGGCACAGTATAAATGCTTTCCTTGAAGATACTATTGGAAGACATGGATAAAACACTTACCTTGAAGATATTGTTGGAAGACATGGATAAAACACTTACCTTGAAGATATTGTTGGAAGACGCAGGATAAATACATTGCAAAAAAAACCCGATGAGCGTGGAATAAAGATTCTATAGTGATATGGGTTAAACACTTGGCGATACTAGTGAAAAGGGTTTAAATAGTTACCTTGGAGATACTATTGGAAGACATGAGTAAATTACTTACCTGTCACGGCCGCAGAATAAATACTTACATTGGAGATATTATAGGAGGTGTCATCTTCCCTCCAATGAAGACGAAATCACAAACGTCTGTCGGCATAACCGTTTCTGTGACAGTGTCCCACAGTGTTCTCGTGGTGAGACTTGGCAGCGCCCCTCCACGCTGTTGACACCAGCTGCTCGCAAGGTTCCAGGAGGCTTCTTTCTCTTGTAAAGTCACAAGCGAAAAGCAGCGGCCGTCGGCCTGAAATGTTCCCGGGCTGCACGTGTCACTACCTGGCCAGCATCCAGCCTCATCTTCGCCGCCCACACACTCGGACGCAAAGTTACACGGGAAATGTTGCTGCATACCAGGCCAGTGCACGGCCGAGCAGTTCCACCTGCCGTCAGACAACTGAACGGGCAGTGCCGACACACGGTGGTACGAAAACATAATTCTGATTGTTGTCTGACTGTAGACTGTGTAACTTTTGTATCGCACGTAGACACCTCCAAAGTAAATAACTGGGTCTGTGAATGAATTCTTTCGTAATTGGCACATCTTATATACAGTTGAGCTATTGTCCGTTTGAAAAATTACCACCTCAGAAAATCGGCTGAATAAAAGGCAGTTTTCGGTACTGTTTATAACGCGTATGTTCAGAACAAGAGCGAAGCCATCGGGAACCGCCATATGTGTCCAGGTGTTTATAAAGGGAAGATAGTCTTTGATCTCCCATTCTTTTGATATCTCTAAATAACCTGTCAAAGGTAAAATCAAAAACATTATCGAAGACGAAAACAATGGGTTCTACACCAAAGAGAAAGAAGAGAAGAAGAAAAGAAAAAGGAAAATTCAATACAGTCCACACATAATGTCAAAAGTAATGGCTGCGATGTTCTAAAGTCTCAACAAATATTACCATGACATGAAAGTGCAACGCAAACTACAAAAAAAGATTCGAAAGAGGAGAAGGGGAGGATGATACAGGAGGAGGGAGGGAGGGAGAAGAAACGAGTTCACCCGGAGAAAAACTCGGATGACAAGCCCTGTAAACAGATCCCAGATGCAGAGAAAGTATGTGTTGTAGACGGGTTTCAAACCCAAATCCCTTTCAATCGGTGGCATCTAGCACGGATCACCTCTAACTTGTAATGGAATGTCATTTTCATACTCAATCTTTAATAGTGCGCTAAGACAAAATGGCGGGCTGATAACACAAGTCAACAGACAATTTTCATCAGTAATAATTTTGTGTGGGTTTTATAGTACTTCCCATGCTGAATTCTAATCTGATTTTAGTTTTCTCTAGCACATCTAGTTTTTGTGATGGAGCAAATTAAACATTGCATGATATTTGGTGTAATTAACCTGTATGTATTACGAGATTTTACTACAGTTGTCTATATATGCTTTCACAAACAGAAAGAGTTCTGGAGCAAAATGAAGAGATTGTCCAACAATGAGTGTAATAGTAACAACATCTCTGTGGATGACTGGTTCCAACATTTCCGTAAAGTCTGGGAGCAGGAGGAACCAACAGATGAAGGTCCTGTTGAACCAGATAGACCAGACAGCAATTATGAAGATATGTTAGACAGACCGATCTCTAAAGAAGAAGTTTTGATTGCTATTAGAAAACTGAAATCTGGAAAATCTGCTGGCCCTGATGGGTTAATTTGTGAATTGTTTAAGTGTGCTGATAACACTGTTGTGGATTTTCTAGTCAAACTATTTAACACTCTGTTTAAACAAGGCATCTATACAGAAAACTGGTCACAATCTATCATTGTGCCATTATTCAAGAAAGGTGACGTGAATGAACCAAATAATTATAGAAGAATTTCTCTGTGTGACGTCAGCAGTAAGCTATATGGCTCTATTGTCAACAACAGGTTAAAAGAATGGATTGCTCTGCATATCACTGGTGAATACCAGGCAGGCTTCAAACAAGATTATTCAACTGCTGACCACATTTTTACTCTGCTTGCTGCTGTTCAAAAACAATTTGCTAATGACAGAAAATTGTATGTTGCTTTCATCGATTTTGAGAAAGCCTTTGACAGTATATCAAGGAAATTACTTTGGCCAATCTTGATGAAAAATGGAGTTACAGTGAAATTACTTAAGTGTGTGAGAAGCATGTACGAGGATGTGAAAGCAAGGATACGCTGTGGTTCGAAACTCACTTATTCTATCAACTGCACAAGAGGAGTAAAACAGGGTGATATATGTAGCCCTATGTTGTTATTTATAAATGAAATGGCTATAGAAATTATTGATAGTGGTCGACATGGTATTACCCTGGCACCGGATGTATTACAGCTGTTTATTCTTCGCTTTGCAGACGATATTGTTTTGTTGTCAGAAACAGTAGTTGGTCTACAGACACAGCTAAATGCCTTGTATTCAGTAACTGTGAATTACCAGTTGAAAGTCAATATGAGTAAGAGTAATGTAATGTTATTGTTTTTTGGAAAGGAGGTTATCTGGCTTCTCGCGAAAGATTGTACTTTGGGGTTGAGCTTATGGAAGTGGTAAATGTTTATAAGTATCTTGGTGTGTTTTTTTCAACAAAACTAAGTTTCAACTCTGCTTGTAATGACCTTGTGTCCAGAGCCAAGCATGGACTTCTCTGCATTTTTGGGAAGCTATATAAATACCAGAAGCTATCACTCTCTGTTTTTATGAAACTGTTTGACACTCAAATTCAGCCCATTGTGCAGTATGGTGCAGAAAGGTGGGGGTTGAAATATGGTTTTGTTATAGAAAAGATTCACTTGTTTGCTTTGAAAAAATTCTTGGGGCTTGATAGGAGGACACCAAAGATTTTGTATATGGTGAATGTGGACGCTATCCTATTTATTTGAACTCGTATATACGTTGCCTTAGGTACTGGTTGAAACTCACTAGAATGGAGGACCATGGATTGGCCCATAAAGCTTACCAAATGCTATTTATGTTGGACAGTAAAGGCAAAACTACCTGGGCAACCCATGTCAGAAAATGTCTTTGCGAGTATGGTTTTTATTGTGTTTGGTTAAATCAAGGCGTTGGATGCATTAAAGCATTTCTGTTTTGCTTTAAACAAAGAATGATTGATGTCCATTGGCAATGCTGGGATGAACACATGCACGCAAGTGACAGGTTTTCATCGTACTGTGTATTTAAAACAACATTTGAATCAGCAGCATATTTGCACATGAGTATGAATAGACATGTTATGAATGCACTGGTAAAATTTAGACTTGGTATTTATGGAATTTTAGAGCACAGAAACAGATATATGACCAATGGCGCTGTGAATGTTTGTCGCTTGTGTTATACAGGTGTCGAAGACGAGATGCATTTTGTTCTGTGTTGCCCGACTCTGAGAAAAGACCTTATCCCTGTTAAATTCACTAGATTCCCATCAAGGTTTAAGCTTGCTCTTTTGTTATCTGCTAGTAACAAGGCTGTCGTTTGTAATTTTTCCGTATTTCTGTACAAAGCCCAGAAGCTTTTGGAACATATAAGCTCATAAAAAAATGTTTGCCATGCGAGTATATTGGTTTGTGTATAGAATTTTATCCACTTCGTCACTGTACTTATTCACGTTGTGTAAACTTCCCCCTTCCAAAGGGGCCCTGGCCTCGTTGGAATAAAATTTCGTTTCGTTTCGTTTCTTCTCAGAATTACTGGAGAAACTTTTATGGTGATCTCGTAAAATGTAGATTTAATTGAGCAATCGTTACCAAAACCTTTACTGCAACAGGTCAATGGTTTCTACACCAGAGGATGACGACGCTATGAAATAATGTGAATAACTAGAGAAATCTACGGAGGGAAAAGATTCTCATACTCTGACACGTTCGCTCAGTCTCACACAGGCAAAAACTACTAGCTCAAGAGCCCCCACCCTCGTAAAACACAACTGCAGCGAATCGTTATTCAACATATATTTCAAACACTAACTGGCTCGACAACATCAAATATATCTACAGATTATTTACAGAGAATCAGGTGCTTGCTCGTGTCTAGGGTAAGACGCTGCCTGATTACGCCATACCGCGAGGAATCAGACAATGAAGATAATCAAACTACAGCAAGAGGGAAATCAAACTGCGAACGGCCTATGATCCCGCTCTCTACGCTGAGTCAATAAGTGACCGACAACAGAGCACCTACTCTTGTCACTACTAAACCAACTATTTCTAGGGTAAGACGCTGCCTGATTACGTCATACCACGTGGTATCAGACAAAGAAGATAATCAAACTCCAGAGGGGGAATCAAACTGCAAAACCGGCCTATGATCCCGCTCAATACACACATACAGTAAGTGACCGACAACAGAGCACCTACTCTTGTCACTACAGAAACAACTGTTTTACTGTCATACTCAACTCTAAAGCTATTCAACAACCAACACTGAAGCTAGGACACTATCACGACCGCACTTCTCTCTGTACCTCTTAGCGTACTTGCCCGGCAACTAGCTTATGACGTCTCCTGTCTCCGGCAGGATAAAACAACCTATCTTAAATAAACGCGAGTCCCAGACTCTAAAATAAGTTTACGGTAAGAACAGACCTTACTTATAAGGTAACGCAGCTAGCTCGGGTAGAGGAGGTGGGAACCTCCCTCACGATTCTTGTTCACAGATAAGTGATGTTTTTAAACAGCCTCTTACCTCCTATGACCTTAAAAGGCTCTGGAACGTCCTTTATCCTTTTATAGTGTATAAAGCCCAGCGAGCTTATGGGGCCTGTAAGTTGCGGGCTGAACATGATGAATACCAGCCCAGAAATGGAATTTTATTGAAGGACGTGCTTATTGTCTGGACCACCAAAATTTGTGCCCTTATAAAACGTTAATTAGTTAATGGAGTGAGTTTGAAAAATCAAAATCATTAACAATGGTAACGCAGTAAAAGACAGACTGCACTGCCATTGGGAGGCATTGGATAACCCAGTAAACGCACACCTGCACTGTGAATTATGATTTTTCAAAACATATCCGCTAATCCTTTAAGGGAAAGAACTCTTGCAATCGAAAGCTGAATCATTTCTTCACGAGCTGCTTCCCTTTTCTGTGTTTAAACTGCCGAGACCACTTTCTGGTAATTATTCGAATGGAGTATCAGTACATGTGCTCTTTCACTTGAGAAATGCTAGATTTACTCTTCAAACTACACGCTGAAGAGCAAAATGACATTGTTTCGCAAATTTACTGTGATAAAGTGGATGAAGACAAGAGTATTTGTGCCTGAAAGACCCAAGAAAGTGATTACGAAGAGAAAAACCTGCCAGTCGTGTACTAAACAATGTCGTACACACTGTGTAAGGAATGGCGAGGACTTTTTGATTTCTTCAACTTCAGTTGTGTTTCCATCAAAGGATTTACAAAATTATGGAACAAGGTCCAAGAAACACGGTAAGAAATGAGTTTTCTTTATTTATTGTAGTTAGTTAGCAATTTTAATTAATGTTTTTATTGTTTTGGGGGATTTTTTAATGAATTTTTGAAAAAAGGCTAAAACTGCTGCGGCCACGGGGACGGTTCGAGCTACGAAGGGTGCGTCACGATTGTGGGTTTACTCACCCACTCAACTACCTTCCCACCCAGCACAGATGCACACATGTAAACGCGCGTTCACACAAAAACTAATAAGCATGCACGCATGCCGATACATATTAATAAAAAAAACGAAGGGATGGAAAAAATGCTAGGGCACAAGCAAAGACTAAAAGGTAAGGAAGGAAAAATAAAATGGTAGGTAAAAATTCATCCATTGAGTAACAGCATTATAAATATAACAGAAAGATACAGTTTCTCAATTAGATAGACATTTATGTTTGTGTGTGCGTGGGTGCGTGCGTGCGCATATATATATATATATCGAAGGAGAATAATAGATTTCAGGAATAACTTATTTCCTACCTAAGTTTAATTTCACGATTTGGTTACATGTCAACTTGATTTCATTATGTGCTACTGAATGTCTAATAATTTTTTTCGTGAGTGCAGCTTATCATTGCACTTTGACCCCGAGATATAATCAAAACTCTAGTTTACTTAAGATAGAAATAGACTATAAAAAGACAGACACACAGGTTGGAAAGAGTATCAGAAAAAAAGTAAAGGAGATAAGGAAATGTTTAGAAGTACAAGGAGAAACAAATTGAGTTTTTGTACCGCTATTACTTAAATAATTATACCTCTGAACAGAAAGCACAGCGGTAAAACTAGTAAACATCTCTGACATGTTGTTTAAATATAAATATTGACACCCGTGATACACTAGTTTTTGTTTGTTTGTTTGTTTTAAGAAAATAAGAACAATGATACTGTGCAGGTTTTATAGGTTTAAGTGTGGTATATTAGGTCAGTAATAGGGCTCTGCCTGTCAACGAGGATATACATTGTGCTACTTTCGTTTCAGAATAAATCGGGATGTATTCCTGCTGGAACTCTGACAGGATTTAATCTCCATATTTATCCTTGATAATTCTTCTAATAGGATCGATAATACCGACGCCGGTGTTAACGCGTGACACCACAAGGGTATGTGGAGCAGGCGATGAGGCTCCACGCCGTGCCATTTTCCAGCAGCACCCAAACCTCTCCTTTCAGCATAGCAATGCCCACCCATACACGGCGTTTCAGTGTTTGAAATGAACCGATGTAAATTCAATTTCAGGTGTGTGAAGCGTTGTTGTGCATTGTGCGTGTGAATGTAGTCTAAGAAGCTTTGTTGTTGATTGTACTGAAATGTTGACTTGTCTTTATTATTCTTTAGAATTTAATGTTTTGTGTAAAAACTACACTGTAACAGGAATAGCAGATAAACACAGTGAACTGCAACCCAAATGGTTAAATTTCCATAAAGTGGGTTTATCCTGACAATACAGCTAATGCCTTTCATTCGTAGTATACTCTCACAAGGAAAGCAGGAACAATTTAGGAGGAAATATTTAACATCTGCTGAACGGTCAACTTATCAGCACGATTATCGATAGTTGTAAATCAGTTGACGAAAACGACCCCACAATCCATTATCTCTCTTCCCCCTAATCCATTTGCGTTCAGCTTATTCTTTGACATACATTTCAAATCATAAAGGTCATACGCCATTTAGTAAAAACACTAAGAGCAAACTCTTTCTAAGCTGTAGGTCTATTGAAAGTAAATGGACAAAAACATTTGTATTCTGACATTGTAAACTATAACGAATAATAACATTATTCGGTTTGCTGTATGCCACTTAGTCAAAAAAGAAATTAAAATTTAGAGATTCTAGTTTTCGTTTCTAACCCAAAGTATCTTGCATAGCTGGTGATGGTGCAGACACGAAGACATAGAAGAAATAAGTGTATGCCTCTAAACCATTACGCCAACGATTATGTTTTATATTTTGTTCGTTTGACCAACCGACCGACCACTATTCAGTTAACGAAATTATAGTACAGTGGTACCTCGGGTTACGAACAACTCACGAATAATTTGGGTTACGAACAACAACTTCGAAAGTGTTTTTGTCTCAGGTAACGAACAGTGCCTCGGGTTATGAACGAAGGCGACAGAGAGAGAGAGAGAGAAAGGTTTAACGGAGACAAACGATCGCGTACAGTACAAACGAAGGCCACGCAGTACTAACATCGCTTAGCGCTAGCCTAGTAGCCTAGTTTTGCACGCGTGCGCAGCCTCGCTTTCATTGACCTTACTACACGGCAGTAAAAGATTTATTAGCAGTGGCACTGTGTTCAGTTTATCTCTTTCATTTTTTTCATTGTTAACCTCATCAGTTATGAGTTCGAAGAACGGTAGTTGTGCTGCTCGGAAGCAGAAACGTATAACGTATATTTAATACGTGAAGTACACGCATTCTTTGCGTTTTGTCAGGTAATCGACCGGATGTTAATAAAAAGGAATGATTCACCTTGAAACGGATCTTCTCTATTTCATTGATTTCCATGTTTCAGGCTACGAACCGAGTTCTGGAACGAATTAATTTCTTAACCTGTGCTACCACTGTACTATAAATATATGTGTTCAGCCATTTATCAGTTAATGGTCTAACTGAAAATCACGAATGATGAAAAGGAGAGAGGTGTGGGTGGTTGCAGTTTAACCTCTTCGCCCAAACCTTCGGTCGATCCGCGCACTCGCCTGCGTCGATTCGGCCACCTTTGCCCCTGTGATCCTCGACTACTTCTGAAGGCAGACTTGAAATCGTTAGCTGAAGTCACTTTATTTTGACATACAAAACAGTGTAAGAGATGACCAGGCAACACAATGACAGCCTAATTCGCTTTTTCCCCCAAGTTACTTTCTCTGATCTTGAACAGCCTGTCCGGCTGACATATTGCTTGGACCAGGGGTTACAAAGCTTTCCGCCAAGCCGCCTGTTAGGGGTGAGCTTCGAGTCACTGCGTTTGATACTTGGGGCAACGGCGGGAGAAGCATGTAATCAAACATGTAATCAAGTATCAGCTCTTACACACAGTGTGACCGAATGCGAACTCTGATGGCCGTGCCCCCCCCCCCCCCCCACCAGTTTCTGCAAGTCCAGATGTGCGTGAACAGAACGCGAGCAGGCAGTAACGGTGGGTACTGGAGTGCCATTGTGATGACTGTCAGACGGCAACGCAGCACCTGGACAACACGTCAGGCTGACTGGCTCCAAGGATACCCCGATATTCCTTTTTTTAAAAAATCTCGAACAAGTGTTCGGGTTGACAGACTGCAATGTAAAAGTGATTGTGTGTGTGTGTACAATGACTGTGTGGGTGCATGTGTGCATGGTTTAGTTTATTAACCTTCATCCGCAAACGAGATATCGGGGTTGTCTTACCTGAGATAAGTCAACGTGCTTCTACACCTGGGACTGTTGTGGCAACACAGGTTTTACGTCCCACCCAGTCACATTAAACTGTCACCTCGCCAGCCAGTCCTAGTACTGTTCCTTATAGTGTCAGGTGTCTGACATGGTAGTTTGGCCGTATGGAGTCTGTTTAACTCCAGGAAACAAGCATTGGTGGCACCTGGATTCAAACCTGCAACGTTTCACACGTTAGTCAGCAGCTCTACGGACAGAGCTATTAAGGTCCCCTGAAACCGTACCGAAGTGGACGTTTATGTGTGTATATCTAACAGGTCTCTAAGCAGTCCTTAGAGATCATTAGGTTATGTTGCATTAGGCTGCTCTAACGTTATGTCTGCCCTGTCACTGCATTTGCAGTTTTTCTGCTGTGATTTGTTTGGCGTATTCCAGAGGTGATGATTCATATACCGTTCGTTATATCAATCTATTATATGCGGCAGTGGCAGGATCTAAGTAGACTGTATGTGGTGGGTAAGTGCTGGGAAACGAAAGCTTCAATATGCGTCATCACGTCAAATAGTGTAATTGTATTATGGCTGCAGGTACACATTGAACACCTGTAGCCCGCTGTTTCGTCAGTCTTTACTGTTTTTATACTCGCATATCAAAATGGCAGATTACTTGGGAAGAGATTTTCACTAATTCTGTGCCTACTGTTACGAAGAATCTACTTTGCTTTTTTCACCAAAACCTGTGTGACAAATCTGTTACTCTTACTGTGTTCATCCTCAGTATTTCTATGTCTCTGACCGTCCGTCCATCCATCCATCCGGCTGCCTGCCTCCCTGCCTATCTTACTTTCTGGTTGGTTGGCTGGGTCCCCCGGGCAGGCCTTTGTGTCAAGTGAGACAGGTTTTGGCACATCTGAAGTGTCCCAAGTTTCACTTCCCCTCTATACTGTGGTCAGTCCACTGCTAGTGCTTGGTTCTATAAAATATTTCAGTCATCTCAAGCATTTTGCAAAGACGTGCTTGAAACACGTAGTAACCAGTTTAGACAGTGTATTTGCTAAGTCGACTCAATGGTACATGTAGTGCCTGTGCATTCTGTTAGCGCCATGACAAGCATGGATAAACACACTCTCCCAATCTTTATGTTTCCATCTCTTCGTCAGTTCCACCACCCACACATCTGTCAACCACATAATCTGTGGTGGCGGCGACGGGAATGTTGGTGAGGGTGATGAAACAGGAAGATGAGGAGCATTCACGGAAATATTTGTGTCTGGACGACGACTTTGACGGCGGCTAGAAGACTTAAACTATAAGGAAAACAAGGAATAAAGCGTGAATTTTTCGTAAACGAACACCTTATAACGCCTCCTCCCCACTTATCCTCTAGCTAAATGCCTTTAAGTTTAGTATTGCTTCGTTAATCGTCAGTACTTTCATCGCTATACACTTTTAATTCATCACATGCTATATGCTGTTCCGTCTACAAAGTATGATGATCAGAATGATGAGTTTGGAGTTTTCGCCTGTGGACTTTTTGTTGTGTAGCATATGATTGTGCAGAGAGTGTGAAAAACAGTTGCATTCGGTAGTGAATGGGGCTAGAGATTAGTGTGAGATTCTTGTTAATTAAGATGTGGAGGTAACAACATAAACCATTGTTATTTTTTCTCGACTGTGCTCACTATACTTTATCTGCCGCACACATGCACGCACTTTTATGCAGAAACAAATCTAGTTCGAACATTTTTTAAAAAAATTTTATCAGTCCATGAGTTGAGTGTAGTATTTGCAACATTCCCAAACGCACAGATGTACAAAATAGCAATAGTCTACCTCTCTAGTGGATCAGGAAAACATTCACAAATCTTCCTCAGTTCCATGCAGTTAACTTTAGAGGAGCAGTGACTTTAGAGTTCCATGCAGATAACTAGAGGAACAGTGCTTCCGACTCAGGGAGATTTTGGGAGGTCTCAGGTAGGTCAAGGAGCCTGCCTTCGTCAGATACAGCTTCGCAAAAGCAATGAATCTTACACGTAGCTCAATTTTTTAAAAACAAGTCTGATTTTTACATGGCTAGCGCTTAAACTTTTGATAAAAATAGTAAAAAAAGTAATGTATGTTAAACATTTAAAATGTATGAAATATTCATTATACCATTTTGTTACATGTCTCTGTGCATACAAAACATTAGGAAAGATCACCTGTTTATATATATATATATATAAGGTTGTAAAAAAGCGCAAAAAGGGATATGCTGTCTCCCTTTTAAATGAAGGATACCTTTGTTACCCATACCAGCGGGTTCACTTTTGCATATTTGGTTTTGTAAAAAAGCGCACAAAAGGATATGCGGTCTCCCGTTTAGCCATAGATTGAAGGATACCTTTGTGACCCGGTCCAGCGGGTTCCCTTTGCAGATTTGGGGGGTAGGGTTTTGGTTGGTTTTCATATAATTACAATGTCTAATTTGGTGTTGCAAATATATGGTTATAAGCTTCTTGTTTTTTCATAGTGAATACTTTGTCGGGATTTACTTATTAGTCGTGGAGTTACAAGGTCCCAGACATGCTAGTCTGCAACATGAAATTTTTGAGGAAATGGTGTTGTTTCCATTATCTTAACACGATCCTGTTAAAACACTACAGTTTTTTCTCTTTATCATGATACACAAGAACAGTGAGAAAACACTCTGTTTCATGAAGTTCATGTAAATCGTCTGTTTTCATAAGAATAAAGTTTCTAATGTGTCTCACTGGGTTTCGTTTTGCATAAAAATTAAGATCCGCGCAAAATTTGGGGGTGGGGGTGGAGGGAAATGAGTGGGGGAAATTCGTGGCAGGTATGGTACCACTTCCAACAAAACCATAGTTAATCGAACTTACTGTCCTTATTTCAAAGCAAAAACTTGGAAACACGTGCGTCTGCAGCTGAAGAAAGGGGAAAAACAACCACCTTTTCATGACAACTAACTGATGCCATATTAAGGTGTCTTCTCAAATACACAACTGGTATTTCCAGCTGGACCATCTCGTTTACAGCTGGTTATGCGAAATTCTAGACAAAGTTAAACAAAATGGGATTATTACAATCACACAAATTATAAATGATTCATTAAAATAATGTTTCGTATACGAGGCTAGCAGAAATAATAATGTTTCATCGCAAAACAAGTAAAACAGCTTTCATAAAAATCATGTATTGCGTACGACAGTCTGGATAGTGGACTGCAGTCTTGAATAGTACTAGCACAATCCGGAATATACAATATTTTACAATTAATAAAGAACAAATGAGGACAGAGCGCTATAAATCATCAAACGACAACCCCAACAAAGTACTGGCAGCGCTAGACACAACCGTATGCTGACGTATGTGACAAGGGACCTTACCGTACCCAAACACGTCACAAACAGAGAGTCGAAAGTAAGGAACGTGGCAGATCTTCACACAGCTATCCCTCGGTGTACAACGTGTGCATACAGCGAATCCCTGTTTAATATCGTCAGCCCGCTCACTAAGCTATCTTGATATTTAAAAATGGATAGATTATGAGAAATGCTGAAACTAAGGCTTCTAACAGATGGTGTAAAATGTGGAGAGACAAGGAAGAAGATACTTTATTAAGTAATTAGGTAATTGATTAAAAGTGTTTCTGTTTTGTCGTCATTGACGTTTGAGTTGATTGCATGACCTGAATTACGGAATCTGCAGCGGATCGACGACATATTTTATAGAGCTCGATGTCATCAGAAAAAAAACTTGCTGCTGACGGCGTTTCTCTGCAGGAACAATAAAAGTGGAAATAACAAATAAAACATGACCAAAGACTGATCACCCGGAACATCAAGTAAAAGCTCGCTCGCAGAGAGACAGCCATCAACAGCCTGCTTGCGATCTGCAAGATATTTTCAAACCAAGCAAAGCCTGAAATACCGAAAGAATTATTAGTTGGTTTCAAGAATCTTTAAGTTGGCGACAGAACCTTGTTTCGTCTCTCGAATTCTTGAAGCCGACTGGGACAAGAGATGGTAGCGAAGAGCAATTAGTCCTTCTTGTGGGACCAGCGTGCGGGACAGGAAGCGTCTCTGTGCAGATAGTCTTATTTCTCTTTGAAGTACTGACGTCGCAGTATTCCAGCCTGGATGTGAGTTCAGATGGTATGTGTTGGGGGTCAGTGTTTACGTGGTACCTCTGCTGCAGGAAGAGTGGATACTGTACCGCCGTTGTCGTGCAGAAGTCGCAGATGTCGTGCAGAAGTCGCAGATGTCGTGGCATTTCACTGTGAACATTAAAGCAGGCGTTTTGGCCATGGGACTTTTTGGAGGTGCAGCCGCGCTCACGTACACAACCAGGTATGCACGCAGGCACACATGTCTTTCTCTCTCTGACTCTCTTCCCTTATTTATTTCTGGCTTTTTTCTGATTTTTTTCCTCCCACCTCCCCCATCTCTCTCACTCTCCTCTCTCCCAGTTCCCGTCCCATACACCACCACGTGTTTACTCAGCCCTTTAAACAGTGGCACATCATCTACAGTTATCTAGGTCAAATGGAAGTTATTTATTCCCTACCCGCACCCCCTTCCCCACCCCCCAAAAAAGTTATGAACTGCACTTGTGTGCGAGCGTGTGTGCGCAGTTTCGTGTTTTAAGTACGCAAATTTATTACACAGAGGTAAGCGTTTATGATTACAACTGAGATATTCGTTGCATCTATAAAAGTTTATCGACTAATAATTTTCCAAAGCTATTTTACCATTGAAATGTCTTGCTGTCTCTCAAACCTAGAAAGAAAGAAAATTAACTTAATGATTAAATCTTAAAGCATTTTGTTTTCTAACATCTATGACTTTGACAACTTGTGTGCAAGGTAAAATCAACGGTAGTTCATAATACAGTCTGCCGCTGGAAAGTGAGGCATTAACTCATTTCTTTGCCAAACTTGTTTATGTGTAAGTACAAGCCTTTACAGTCGGTAATCTGTTGTACCCTCGTTTTGTGAAATTGGGTAATAGTAACACATACTTGTCACTCATACCGAAACTCTAGGGTTAAAAACCAGTGAATTGTGCTTGCTTTTTGCGGTTTATTTTGTTTTCGCAGCTCGCCGACATTATTTTCTCCTGTTTCTCCAGCTTCCATGCATCACTCTCATTCCCCTCTTATCTGATACCTTTGTTGCTGAGCTGGCGCTGACGAGTCTAATCAGACAACCTGGCATGGAATATAGATTTCTTTCTGCTGCCCTGCAGTGCCAGGCTCGCAATGGTCAACTGAACAGAATAAAAGAGGAAAAAAATCCAACCTCGTGCCAAACCAGAACTGACAGCTTCCTTAAATTCTGTAATGGTTATCCGTTAGGCGAAATTTCAATATAGACGTATTAGAAACAACTTTATTGTTCGATAATTTCCTTACCTTTGTTTTTGTTTAGCTGAGCGGTGGGCACAAGTGGTTCCGTCATATTTATGTTTCGAAGCAGAGTGGACTCATTGGTGGGATTTTTACGGACGACTCTTGGTTCACGATGACCTGTAACCAGCCTCGATGGTGCTCAACGAAATCATGAATACAAGCCCTTGATATATAAACTCGATATATTATTTAACTTAGTACCTGCTGTTCTAAGAAATTAAAAGAGGGGAGTTCAACTGGTTATACTGTATTACATAGAAATGAAGCAAGTTCAATAACATCAGTATTATTGTGAGTGGTTCCATTAAGTCATTACGTAAACAATACGTGAACATTAATTATAGAAACATGCCAATTGTTGATCATTCGTTATTAAATAACAGCTTGATAAAATATTATTTGGGTGTGTTCTATAGAATTTTTAAAATCACTTTTATATTTGTCGATTTCGCACTATTCCACATACCTTCTCTTCTCTTATATAACACCACAGCGATCACAACGATCACAATGATGATTACAGCAAGTGCAACCCACAGTCCAATGAGAGCTGTCATTTCGCCTACAATATAAATGGATATCATCGTCAACCCAATGTTACAATTTATCACTTTACAAAACTTTGTGATTATGCACCTCCTCTCGCCAAAAAATAATCCGTGAACATCTTGTGTAAATATAACAACTAGGGCAAATACATGAAATCCTCCAGGTGCAAATTATAATTAACAAAGAACAAATGAGGACAAATTTCTAGTAAAAGTAAAGGTTGTAGCGTGACATGCTTTAGGTCGTAGGACAGATGGGATACATGAGACATGTACATTGTACAGCATCGTGAGGACAATGCCTGTATCCTATCCCTTGCTGCTTGACCTTCTCTAATCCATGGGCCATGTACCCACTGTCAACTGGGTGACCTGGGGAGTTATGCTGCGGCGCACGGGGATCGAACCAGCCACTTCGGGCTCATAGGGCAGCGCTATAACTCATGGGCCATCGGCCTTCAGGCTGTATGTCAGTCTTCGTATCTAATGAAACATTTTCGTGACACTTGCCTTCAGAATTGTCGGATCCAATCTCAAGATGAGAAGAATTTTCTGAAAACAAAAATAGATCATCTTGCTGGAGTCGATGTTTGTTGTTTCGTGGATGTGACATGTGAATACAAAATCATTGTACTGCAGTGAGAGGAACCAGCTAGAGAAGACAGTTCAGGACAGGAATGCCCAGAGATCCTCTGTTTCACAAGAAGTGAAACTATAGGAAGTTGAAGTCCTTATACCAATAACGACATCCTCATATACGAGAAAACATTTATGTTGCCAATCTTTCGCTGTTCTCGTGACTTCTACAGACTGTTTTTAGAAATGGATATAGCTGTGATTGTGATTATTGTAATATTTAAATATTATAACTTTTTGTACTTTATAGCTTTAATTTAATACAGAAAACAGAATACAGAACACATCATGAATGATGTATAATACTTAATACATACACAGAATATTCAGAGAAGAAAATAAAAAAGAAACAATAAGAAACAAGAATGAAGAACGAAAAATGACCAAAGACAGTCTTTAAACAGGCGTAAGATACATTTTTGCTATCTTGAAATAGAGTTTCTTTCTATTCAAAGCTTTCAGTTCTGCCACCCATCTTATTTGTTTTTGGACAAGGGACGAGAGTAAACGTTAGGGTTAGGGTTCGAACAGTTCTAATTATCATTCTAGGGATTCGTCTTGAAATGACGACAGACAGCGCTAGCAGCTGTCAACTGTGTTAAATTCCTCGTCCAGCAAAGGTCAGCGACCTACATTAACCTGTGGAAAGCTTGTCGCGCCAGCACCGTGCACAAGCATGATACAATGCAGTGACATAAGCAGGTTCCCCTCCATTTAGAAAGCAGTGGAAGAAACACAATTATATGGGCATTAGTGTGTGAGCAATGAAAAAAAATCAAAAGACGAATCTCGATGTAACCAACTACTATGCTGTCTTGTATTTTGTACGGAGTCTGGTGTGTAAGTCGAGCGCGTGCGACCCAGACTGCCTGGCTGTTTGCGCGAGCCACGGTAACATTGTGTCCTTAAAAAAAAGATTCCTCCTAAGTACTGTCTCAAAATGAAAACCGATCAGGTGGTCGAAACTGTGAAAGATCTGGACCTCCACTCAGGTAAACAGAGTTAAGTATCTTTAGCAACAATGTTCCTGCACCCACACCTGCATCGGGGAAAGAACTGGAAGAGGGTCAACACGAAATGACACATCGTGTGCAGCAACTTAATGCAGGTACTTTATTCCGGGTGCTCGCGTGTGTGTGTGCGTGCGTTCGTGCGGGTGTGGGTGAGCACGAGAGAGAGACAGAGAGAGACAGAGACAGATGGTGTTAGTGAGTAAAAGAGTTCGCATTTGCTCGCAAGAGAGCGAGCGTCTTTATGAGTGTGTGTGTGCATGCATGCTCTTCTGCATGTTTGCATGTCTGTACACGTGCTTCACAAGTCCGTTACTCACCCAGTGACGTAATCTTCGTAGAGCTTGAACCATAACCTTCGTTTCCTTCAGGTGGCTTCAGTACTAGAAAGAATATCATTGTCAGACATATATAAACATACATAAACATGAACGTGCGCACACACCAGTGAATATCTAAATGTATATTTTAAATTTGATGAGGGAGCATAAATTCGATCATTACGTAATGGAAAGCCTATTTGCACCACTCCATGCTTAGTGGAAGCCAGAGTAGAACACGAAGATCGAAATTATGCAAGCTCTGATACACAGGTAAAGGTACATCCCCGTTCACACACACACACACACAAAGAACAAACTTAAAAAAAATCACTTGCTTTCCCTTTCCCCAAATTTTTCTTGATCAATTTCGAAAACGACTATTTTGTCTTCGTTCGCTTTTTCAAGAATACTCTTGTCTGGATTACATTATACCGACAGCGACTAACGCAGAAGCAAAATCAAGTCTTATTCCAGTTAGAGCAGATTGTTTTATTTTCGAAAATATCAAATAAAATCGCCTTTGAAGTTTAAGAGGAAGATCTCTTCCCCGGAAAACAAGCACACACTTTCTTGCACCCACTTACCCCACCCCCTCCAAAAAAAACCCCTCACCCATTCGTGTGTGTGTGTGTGTTTGTGTGTGGTGGGCGGGGAGGGAATATATGCTGGGAGAGAAAGAGCAAGTAGAATTTGAAAGAAAAAACATAAGAAAAAAGCATGTGGGCGTGCTTGTGAGAGAGAGAGAGAGAGAGGAGAGAGAGAGCATGTAGAATTTGAAAGAAAATAAAAAAAAACTGTGTTCTTACCAACAGAAGGCCATAAACAAGGCTCTACAAGAGATCTTGAGAGGCGCGGTGCATGACATCGGAAGGTTCCAGTTTGTCTTGAGAAGGTGTCTGGCAGTGTGATTTCAAAATGGCTAGAGTCCGAACGTTCATGGACTAAGCCCTCTTTGCTGTCGCATTCCATTTCCACAAACCTCGCACAGTCAAGTACCAGCCCTTTGAAGCATATGTGAGTACCAAGTGAAGAAGATGTTGCACGTTTACATTTGGAGAATCTTTTCTTGAGATTAAAATTAATGAGATGGTACAAACAGAATCATAGTACAACCATGCTGCACTGTAAAGTCTAAAACCAGCAGAGCTAAGAATTTAACTTCTCTATCTCTCGCATGCCTTTGTTGTGTTTTGTTTTTGATTCTTTAAATTTGATTCTTTAAAGATACAAACAAGTTCAAAAAGCATCGAAAGAAAAATTTTTGTGCAACACAGCACATTAAAACGAAGACGCGAACACGGACTTCAGCACACGCTGCCATGCACACGCACCCATGCACACGCAGCCATGCACACGCAGCCATGCACACGCACGCACGCAGGCACAGAGAGAGGGAAGCTGGACGAAGAAAGAGAAATTAAGAGAGAAATAATCACTTTCTTCTCCATCACTGGGGTTGAAATAAACTTCTATGCCCTCGATCTCATCAGCGTTTTTGGGAAAAGTGCAGACCAGCTTGCCAGGGCCTGCGGGTTGAAGTTTTGTCATGCAACTCATGGTGAGCCTTTCTGCAAAACACCCACCCACCTACACACAAACGCAAGAACACAGATAAATTGGAAGTACAATATAATAATAACCCCAACAAAGTACTGGCTGCGCTCAACACAACCGTATGATGACGTATGTGACCAAGGGAGCTTATCGTACCCAAACACGTAGCAAAGAGAGAGTCGAAAGTAAGGAACGTGGCACATCCTAGTCTTCACACGGCTAACCCTCGGTGCACAACGTGTGCATACAGCGGATCCCTATTTAAATAATGTCGTCAGCCCGCTCACTAAGCGTGTGTTGACCACTGGGATCCAAGACAAACACAACATATAGGACAAACACATGAAATCCTCAAGGTGCAAATTATAATAAATAAAGAACAAGCTATGTGAAGACTAGGGTCTTTTAAAAGAAAGGGATGGCAGATCTTTTTTGAAGATCTGCCCCGTTCCTTACTTTCGACTCTCTCTTTGCTACGTGTTTGGGTACGGTAGGCTCCCTTGGTCACATACGTAAGCATACGGTTGTGTCTAGCGCTGCCAGTACTTTGTTGGGGTTATCATTTGATGATTTATAGCTTTCGGTCCTCATTTGTTCTTTATTAAGTACAATATAAACCTGGATGAAATATAAATATGATAACCTACTAAAAAGGAAATTGGTTACTAGATATATTTCGCTTAATTTTTGCCAGATTTTGCGTGCAATGATTTAACTCAAGGTAGACAGCTCTAATCCCTGTCGTTTCCCAAAGAGAACTATGATTAGAATCGCTGTCTTCCTAATCACTGGATTAAACCAATAAGCCCTCTATCCGGCCAGCGTTTTCTAGAAATATGCAGATCAACCTACCCGAATATTGAGGGCTTATTGTGCAGCTCATTGTGACAAACTTCTCAGCCTAAGCCTAAGCTGGATAAAATATAAATTATTTCCTTATACTGAAATGAAAATCGGGCACCTCACACTTGTTACATATCTTGTGCAGGGCGTTGAGAGCTAGTTCATTAAATTTAGGCAAATAGGCCTAAGCCTTGTTTGTTACCACGTTGGACTGAGGAACGGGAAGTTTCATTTGATCAGATGTACGCATTTCAATAATTAGAGTTCACTTAATAATCGGGCACGATTTGGACGTACTCATTAAGACCTTTGTGTTAAACATTTAGTATACAAGATACAGGTATATTATCTCCGTGTATAATTTGGTTTAGCTTTGTTTTTTAAGCGTGGATATGGGAAAACGCCTTTCGTCACTTTATTATTGACTGAAGCATCCACCAGGCTGACTTAAAAATGATCAGCGTGGAAAGACAGTTTATTATCGAGGAGGGCCAAATGAATTCTACATTTTGAAAAAAGCATTATCCACTTCTTGAATGACATCCGCATTCATTGATAACTGGGTACAACGCTCTCTCAAAAGTAGTTATCAATCCCTCCACCAGCACCCCCCTCCCAATTGATTATGTTTTAATTTGCTTCAGATACATTAGCCTCAGCTGCAGCAAAGGGCACACAAATCTTGAAGAGGTTTAGTCATCATGAACAAGTAAATAAATAGAAGCACTTTCTACCTTTCTAATAATCTTACATCTAGATGAGAAAACCAGCTTTTCATCTATATATTAATATCCGAAATTTTATTAATTGCTGCGAGTCTTGTCAAAATTAAATATAATGATTTGGTTAACAATTTAAAAGCAGAAACAAAAAATCCAATGCGTCGTTCAAGGAAAAAGAAACGGAACCGTTTCTTAAACCTCCTATCAAACTTAACGATATTAAACGCAAAACTGATTCCGTTGCATTAAAATAGCCAGAGGGTACATGCTCTTGAAATCACAATCATGACTACATCTACCAGCGTCTGGTGTTTCTTGTTGTGTTTACTTTTCATGGCACATAAGACCTTATACGATACAAACTGTGAGTAATAAATTTAGTTCTTAACGTTACCTCTGGGCAGTTAGGCTGCTACAGTTGGTAAAATCCAATTTTTTAATACATTGTAAAATGCAAAATGAGTTTGCCAGTAGTAACAGGATTAAACAACCGATTAGTCAAACATAATATTCAACTATGTGAATAATACCTAATAATTTGTATACGAACTCACACAGTTTCAAAAATCAGGTGGGATAAATATGAAATAAGTTGTAATATAGATTAATATTAAATATCTCAAACATAAAATTATAAAATTTGCCCTTATAAAAAGATGCTAGTAAAAGAATGATATGAAGTATGTCATTTGTTGTCATTCAGGTGAATTTCAATACTTCGACGAAGCCAGACAAGAAAATGAAAATGACATTGCAAATATAAGTTATTCCCTTAACATCAAGGATAATTCAAATTACTCAGGAAAGTTCAAAGTGTTGTTTGAGATTTGCGAAAGAAAACAAATAGAACGACACTGTACATTTGTCTGGAAAAGGCAAGGTAAGCAACTGGCGACTTTAAACTGGAGTCCAGTGAAAGAAACAACTTGCTTTATTAAGCATATCAACCAGAGCAGCTCTTTGTTCGTGTTTGACATCCACATTTCAGTGTTAGTACGACGATCGTTAAGCCTGATGAAATTGTCAATCACGGACAGCGACGAGTCGTTCAAGACACTGCGCTTGATTCATCTTGATGTGCTCTGTAAGTAACGGTTGATCCCTTTAAAGTCGTAGAGTTTTACGTTTTACGGTTTCTTTGAGTACTGGCAGCGCTAGACACAACCGTATGCTGACGTATGCAATCAAGGGAGCCTACCGTACCCAAACACGTAGCAAAGAGAGAGTCGAAAGTAAGGAACGTGGCAGCTCTTCAAAAAAGATCTGCCATCCCTTTCTTTTAAACGATCCTAGTCTTCACACGGCTAGCCCCTGGTGTACCACGTGTGCATACAGCGAATCCCTAATTTATATCGTCAGCTCGCTCACTAGCGCTATGTCCTCATTTGTTCTTGATTGTTTCTTTGAGTGATTGATCACTATTCGCATAGCTGCATGAAACAAAACATTGTTAAAATAGTTTAAAAAAACGAACAGTTTTTTTTATACTTTTGTCGTTTTAGCTGCCTACATATCTGTATAAAAACTTTGAAACAGTTTTCTTCCAAATTTTAAGTCATTATTAAAGTTTTCTTAAAATTCTAGCATACATCATGTGCATACATCATGTGCTTGTCAAAGATAATACAATTTGCATGTGCATGATACTGTTAGAATATGTGGAATTAATGAGCGTGTGTGTGTGTGTGTGTGCGTGTTTGCTCGCGCCCTCCTGTTCTTGTTTCCCAGATCCGCCCAACGTCACGAGTCTTACTGTCAACGGCCTGGAGGCTGGAGATTATTTTCTTATTAATGAAGGTCAAAATGTCACCGTCAGCTGTTTCTTTGAAAAAGGAAACCCTCCTGCTCCCTTCCTTATGCTTGACAAAAATGGACGAGAATTCAAACCCAGTGAAGATGACGGCTTTATCAGTCGGTCATTTAGTGTCAAGTGTGAAGAGGACTGGCCCACCATCATTTGCAAAGGGCTAGGGTCCGATTACAACAGATCTGTGGCTTTTCTTGTCAGATGTAAGTAAATCACACATTGTAATTTGTGTAGAAAATGTTGCCGTGCATGCTGAGTGTGTGGGTTAGGCTTATGCTTGCTCGTCTTGTTCAAAAACATACAGTATGCTCAACGTCGAAAAATATGAACGTGAAAAATCAAGGGAGTTTTAATAAAAAATAGTTGACGTTGAAGGTGTGTACTTCAGAGATTTCATCTGTTTATATCAACAAATAAAAACAAGCACTTTGTATTTTGATATGATTAAAATAAGCTCCTTGCCATAGAATTTTGTCGTCAATTTTAAGAGATTTGTTTAATTTCTAACAGTGTTTATAATTCTGTTCTCTTTCTCTCTCTCTATGATCACAGGCCCTCCTAAATTTGTATACAGCTCGATAAATTTGGCCAGCCATTCCACATTAGACGCTACAACGTTTCAAGTAAAATCACATATTGCAGTAGTCGAAATGTGTCTTTTGACACCCACATCTACTCAAGATGACACCATAAGAGAGGTTTATTGCTCCCTGAATGGAAATCCGCCTAATTTTGCCCTCAGTCTTCATATGGGCAAAGAAATCAGACTTACTGAGGGAAAATGGCAGTTAATTCTTCGCAATAAAAAAGGCGCCGCGAAAACAACACTGATTGTCACCTCGAGTGAGTACAACAGAAAAGCTTTTGAATTTTTGTGAGCAGTAATGAAACGGAATGCAATATTTAGCAGATTGTTTAACTTCACATCCTTAGATATTAATATAAATTTTAATTTAGGATTAAATTAAGATTAGATTAGGATTAATTTTTAAGAGTTTTCAATGGATGCTTTCTAGAACTTGTGAGATCGTCAACTACTTAAACTTTTTCTGTGCAGCTAAGTGGCACAAATTGATAATTATTTCTTTACAAATAAGTTCCGTCCTCAATTTTTAAAAAATCGTGTCTTGTTTAATATTCGCCTTAATTCTGTCGCTGACGGTATGTGAACAAACGGCAAATCAAAGTTGTTTCCCCTTTCTGAACTATACAAAGAAGCAAATACCTAACTCGGTCAAACGACCGAATGGTTAAAAGCCTTAAATGGTCAATGAGTCGAACGCAAATCGGTTATGTTATGTGAGCATCGTAAATGACGCATGCGCACAGCATTTTTCAGGGTGACCTGAAATCGCTTTCGAAGAATGGATTCAGTGTAAGGTCAGTGACAGTCTGCTTGTAAATCGAAAGAATTTCTTTTTACCGAAGAATTTTAAACAACAAACGAAGAAAATGAAGAGCCAGCGGAATAAAAATAACGACAGGTAAGACACTTTCATTAATTGCGTGTTGGTAAATTGGTTATCGGATATGTAAGCACTTCTCTTTCTCTTTCTGTCCCTGATCTCTCTTTTTAACTCCCCTTCTCTCAAAAACTCTCTCTCTCGCACACACACACACTAGACAGCCTCGATGATTTAGTGGATAAGGTGTCCGCTTCCAAGGCGGGAGGCCAGTGGTTCGCAACCCGATCGAGCCATACCTAAGACTTAAAACTTGGCAATCTAATAGCTTCCCTGCCAGACGCCTTTTACACTATAGGGAACAGTACGTAAATATGTCCACTCAACACTGTCCTGATATGCACCTAGTTTGAGGCGGGACGGTAAGAACTCCATCCCCCCACACCCTGTCACACACTAACTCTCGCACTCACATACTCACCAATTCACCACTTACAACCCTATAGACACATTGCAGAAAGATACACAAAAAAGAAGGGATGGAAAGAAGTGCCAGACCTGCAAAAAAAAGGTAAAGGTATGGAACAAAACGAAATAAACATGACGGGATGGGCGGGTATTCAATCTTTTAGTAGGCTACTTAATTATGAAGTGAACACATAGTTTGTCAAGAAGATAATTGTGTGTGTGTGTGTGTGTGTGTGTGTGTGTGTGTCAGCAAGAATATATATATATATCTGGGAGAGACTGAGGGATTTTAGGAAAAAGTTTTTTCTACCTACATTTTAATTTACGATTTTACTGTATACGAACTGCACCTGTTTTCATGTTCTAGGGAATCTTTAATGTACAAAAAGGCTTCTAGTAATTGCAGCTTATCAATGCACTATGACCGTTAAATATAATCAAAACTAGATAGAGTAGTGAGATTAAAAATAGAAATAGTGAGAATTGGTGAAGGGGGCACGAATACAAGGAAAGGAGAGAACCAAAGGATAAAAAGAGACAGGATTGAGCTGAGCTGTTGTCCAACTGCCACTAAAATGTACCTTTGATAGGATCTATATATATATATAAAAGCAACATTGTAAAACTTATAAAATCATATACAGGATGGTGCAAAAGTTGATTGACAGTTGCAATTTCTATTTACCACTCATTACTGCAATGAGAATATTCCAACACAAAAAAACATATTCTTGTAAGTCCACAGAAATGCACGGGTCCGGGTATATAAAAGACAATACAACTGTCAACCTCGTTTTGGATTACCATGTACTATCCCGTTACTGACTTACAGGTTATTGAAACTTCTTACATCTAGTCCTGGAATATATATGACACCAGTGATAGACCAGTCTTTCAGAAACCTAGAAAATCGAGGGGGGAAAACAATGATGCTATGCAGACTTTTTGTAGGTTAGGTGCTTAATTAACTGGGTTATGCTTGTCAACAAGGACATATTGTATTAATTTCGTTTCAGAAGTATCCAGATGTCTTCCTGTGAAAAGTCTGAGGGAATTTCGTCTCCTTTAATCTTTAACAATACTGTTTAATAGGATCTGCTTAATCTAATAATAAACCATGAGCTCATGTTTGAAACGGTATGTAAAAGTGCACGTGGTTATCTGCGAGTGAGCTGACGAGCGGATGGAAGCATGGAAGTAAATGACTGAGGCTGTAGTCAAGGTTCAGCGTTTTGATTTTTTTTTGAATTGTTATAGGGCTAGAGTCTCAGTCCTCTCTAAGCAGTACCTCTGTGCCAAGCAATTGTAAATTACTGAGAAAAACTGTTCAAGTGTAAAGGGTTGGATCGCTCCATCATCAGAATGTGATTTTCCCGTTTATTCTTCAGTATTTTAAGCTGAAGAAAAGGTAACTCCAACAAAGATACTGGCAGCGCTCACACATAGCCGTATGCAGACGCCTGTGCCCTAAAGGGAGCTTACCGTACCTAAACACGTAGCAAAGAGAGGGCCGAAAGAAAGGAACTTGGCAGATCCTCAATAAAAGATCTGCCCGACCTTTCTTTATAACGGCGCTATTCTTCACACAGCTAGCCCTCGGTGCACAACGTGTGCATACAGAGAATCCATGTTGATGAAGTCAACCCGCTCACTAAGCGTGTGTCGACAACTAGGATTCAACGACGAACACAACATATGACAAATACATGGAATCCTCAGAGTGCAAATTATAATTAATAAACAACAAATGAGGACAGAGCGCTTAAATTATCGAAAGATAACTCCAACAAAGATACTGGCAGCGCTCACACATAGCCGTATGCAGACGCCTGTGCCCTAAAGGGAGCTTACCGTACCTAAACACGTAGCAAAGAGAGGGCCGAAAGAAAGGAACTTGGCAGATTCTCAATAAAAGATCTGCCCGCCCTTTCTTTATAACGGCGCTATTCTTCACACAGCTAGCCCTCGGTGCACAACGTGTGCATACAGAGAATCCATGTTGATGAAGTCAACCCGCTCACTAAGCGTGTGTCGACAACTAGGATTCAACGACGAACACAACATATGACAAATACATGGAATCCTCAGAGTGCAAATTAATTTGCACACATGGAATCCTCAGAGTGCAAATTAATTTGCACTCTGAGGATTCCATGTATTTGTCATATGTTGTGTTCGTCGTTGAATCCTAGTTGTCGACACACGCTTAGTGAGCGGGTTGACTTCATCAACATGGATTCTCTGTATGCACACGTTGTGCACCGAGGGCTAGCTGTGTGAAGAATAGCGCCGTTATAAAGAAAGGGCGGGCAGATCTTTTATTGAGGATCTGCCAAGTTCCTTTCTTTCGGCCCTCTCTTTGCTACGTGTTTAGGTACGGTAAGCTCCCTTTAGGGCACAGGCGTCTGCATACGGCTATGTGTGAGCGCTGCCAGTATCTTTGTTGGAGTTATCTTTCGATAATTTAAGCGCTCTGTCCTCATTTGTTGTTTATTAACTGAAGAAAAGGACTAAATTATGTTATAAATTTCAGTAAATTTCAGCATTTTAACAAATTATAAAAACATGACGCAAGCCAAATGGCTAAAATTGCGTAACGTGGGCAAGTTCTCAGAGTACAGAAAGTGATTCCTATATTTTTTTCATGAAAAGTGAGGCCCCAAATAGCATGAAAGCAGGACATATTTAACACCTGCTGAAGTCAACTTATTAGCGCGATTTTCGACAGTTCACGTGAGCGACACAACACTAAAGCCCCACGGCCCACCCATTCACCTCCACCCCCACACACTCATATCTATTTACGTCCTGCTCATGGTTTGACATGCATTTCATACGATAAGTTTTACATGCAATTGAGTAGAAAGTGGTGATCACATTTTCAAAACTAAAATGAAATGCAAATTACACAATAAAACTCAGGACTGAAAATCTACGTACATTAAAACACAACATACGTTACTAAATGTAGTGTATAAGTAAATGTAGTGAACTATGATAAGTATAACTGTGTACACGCGTGTGTCAATGAATGGATAGACCGACTGACTGAAACTAACAAACGAATAAAAGCAATTGACATTTATGCGCACTAGAACAGATAGACAGATATCGATGGACGTGTGTGTATGTGGTGTGTGTGTGTGCGCGCGCGCATGGGACTGAGGGGTTGTATGTACATGCACGCGTACGTAGTTGCAACTAACGCTAACAGACTCAGTAGACACCCACTACACACAACACTTTCAATCATACGGGGGCTCCCATCGCTATTCCCCTCTGTCTTGAAGTTCTTAACTTTCCCTCGTCACAAAAACGCTAAAGGAAATCACGACAGCAAGCAGGTCTTAAACTGTGCAGCGAGAATCGATGAAAAGGAGGTCTATTGAATCTTAGTTCAAGAAATGAAATTTTTGCAGTAGTTTGCACCTTACAGTTTTATACATTGAATGGCGATATCTGGTTGCTATCTACTCATAATAATACATGAAACTAATGTATTGTTTATCACAGTATGTCGTATTACTAGTTGTTATAGCCACACCAATAAAGCACTAGGACTGATTTGATATATAATGTCAGTATAATGTAACCGGGAGGGGACTGTGTTGTGTCCCGGACCAACTGGGACATTTCATTAACTTGTCTAACCAACACCGTCCTGAAAAGTGCATGTAGATTGCGGCGGGAAGTATGGCAACACAAAAAAAATACACAAAACAAGATGGTATACAGAAATAAAGCCTGAAAATAGAAATATTTGTTATAATGCAAGTCGTTGACAAAGAAGGAACACACACCTGTAACTTACGGTTAGGGTGGAGTTTTGCCTTGTCGTTTTTCTACCAAGTCAGGCGTAAGCCCTTTTGTAAAGATCGGATAAAAACTCATTTTGGGAATTCGTCTTACTATAAATAGAGTAGTGTAGACGACTCGCAGAAGCCAGACGACAGACAACACAGTAGGTAAGAGATGAGGAATTCCAGGTACCGAGCGAAAGCGACATTAGGTGACCATGATACACAGAGCTCGAAGGCACGGGGCAACCAGATGTCAAGGTTTGTATATGTCACAAGCGGTTGAAAAACATTAAACCCTTCATACTACGGTATAACTAAGTTTGTTTTTCTCTTTTACTGCAAAAAAGATTTCACATAAAATTGTAAAAGATAAAGAACATTGACACAGCAGCAGACTCAAGCATTTATCATTTCGACAGTAAGTACACAAAAATAACTCATTGCAACACTCAACTCAAACAAATAAAAATTGTTTTGATTTGTTGTTTTTGTGGGGGTTGTTTTTTGCAATAAAATAATTTGTGTAAGTCTAAGCCACAGCTTTCTATTGAAAAGGTTGACAAACTATTCTTCGTGGTTGCGACGTTATAAGTTTATGACGCCATTATCTCGTGATAGTAATCCCGCATTAATTTGTCTGTGTCTTCTTCCTTTAATGGACGGCAGACTGACGTAGGACTACTTAAGGGGGCCTGGATAGCTCAGTTGGGAGACCTCCGGACTAACAGGTGGAAGGTTGCTGGTTCGAATCCTGGTGTGGCCAAGGATTATTTCCTGGAGTTGAACATTGTGCAAACTCCATTCGGCCATTTCCCCGCACATTAAGCTGCATGTCCGCACTGGCCATCTTACTGCAGCCATCAGTCTGGTGGTTCTTTCAGTGCATAGTTTAGTAATAGGACCCCATCCCCCATAGGGTGAAATCACCGCGAGGTGGAAGCACTGTCCACCACCACCACCACCACCACCACCACCACCACCACCACCACCACCACCACCACGACACGTGTGTGAGCGAGATTCACGTTCAGGAAGCTAGGTTTGAGGAGACACAACCACAAGTTGTTAAGTACACCGGGATAGACAATGAAGACGGACATCCAGAACAAGATCAGACTCCAGACAGACGACGACTTTTCTCTCCAGACCACGAACATGATCTCCACGCGCCGCCCAAACGACGTCACTACGGGCCGTGGCCACGTCCTCAATGTCAAAATCCTTCATTACCCGCACCGGGACACCACCTTGTCTCAGCCCCGTCATCGCTCCCGACTTGTCCCTGAGGTCATCATGCAACCACAACACCAACACGTCTCTCCACTGCAGGCAGAGTGGTGTTGTCTTGCCCTTGGTGGTAGTGCCAGTCGTAGATGTTGTGGTGACATGAACTGTAAACATATAAGGCGTGTTCTTTCATTACGTCATGTGTGAAATACAACGAACAAAGGCAATATGACGTCATACCATCGTAAGGCAGAGGTACACACACTTACAAGGATTTAAGCAGCAACTTCATACAATTATGATGACACACTGTATGTTTCACGAATACTCTACCTACCCGGAACACCAACACGGAGACTTTCGAGGAAGCTGGCCACCTTACGACCGCACGTGACACAATCACCTGGCCAATCACCTGAGTGACCCTGACCTTGGTGATGCAGTCGTCTGACTGGCGGGCCGTCTGTGTGGTCGGCCACACCACGCTCACTGTACGGCTGGACAGTACGTTTCTTGGATGATTTCCTCATCCTGCTGGACTTCCCTGACGACGGCAGAAGGAGAGCGGAGGGATCTGGTTAAATATCTCACGTGCCAGTCGTCAGCTTTGTGTCCATGGAAACAACTTGCAGCCCAAACATGGAGAATAGGAACTTGTGCCAGCAGCTTGTCACAGAAAGTCTTGAAGGGTGACCTGCCACAGATAGGAGTGTTAGAAAGGATAGAGACACACGCGTTACATTGTTTGGTGTCAAGTATGTGTGTTGATGTTTGTGGATGATGTATGAGAATGTTACGTAATTAGGCCTACTTTACGATATAATGCAAACTATATAAATATAGAAAATGTGACTGGTTGGCCCGTTGTCAGTATAATGTGACTGGGTGGGACTGAAACCTGCGTTGCGACAAAAGAACCAAGTGTGGCAACACCTGCAACACCGTCTTGATATGCACCTAGTCCGCGAAAGGATGTTACGTTACGAAAACCAGAAATTAAACGTAAGGAACATTTTTACTGTAACACTTGATGTAAGACGGTCTAACTTAGCTAGTCAGGAAATTCCGCCTCTGTCGCAGATACTCCTGTGAAAATGCACATGTAAGAGACACCTGCGACACAAACCCTATAAGACACTCTGCATCTACCTGTTTATCTACTATTGTGTCATATACTGTACAACTTACACAGGCCCAGGTTCATCAGCGATGACGTACAACGACCCGTCCTTCGACATTTTTGACAAACAGTTTACAGCTTTCTCCGCGTCTCCATTACTATAAAGAAAAAACTGCTGGAGGTGAGGCTGCATATTTACAGTGTGCCGCAACAGGTGGTACACCATGCTGCACGCTGCACGACTTTCCCTACAAGTACTCACAATGTGAACGTCTTTGCCACATCTCATCTACTGTATTGCCTTCAGCAGCAACACCACACTTTTACCTGTGCCGGGCGGGTCGTCTACAAAGACTCTGGGATGCGCCGTGTTGAGCAGGTCAAGTTGCTCTGGGAACAGAGTTATTTGAGCAGTATAGAACTCTCCCATCATCGACAGGGCCTGACCCAGGGTCTTGACACACAGGCGTGGGGGAGATGTACATGGCACAGTCACTGTTGTCGCCGGACCACAGAACCTGTAACAATCAAATAAGATCGCAGATTGATGCAGTTTTCATATTATAATGATGAACAAGCGTTTGCTGTCCATTGCTTTACACTCAGTAGGAACAGAAGGTGTGCACAAACAGAGAGGGTGATAACATCAGACTTAATGAAAGACTGCCGCCAAATATAAAGAACATACAATATTTGCCATTCCGCTGTCAGAGAGAGGGAGAGAGAGATGAGATCGGATCAAGTTGTCAGAATAAATTTGATTTGGCATTGGGCCAGAGAGCTCAGCATATAATATTTTGATCTAGTAGCAGTCAAACCATTTCGTAAGCAGAAATAGAGTTCGATTTAGTTTGATCACATAAATACCTCTCTTTTACCCAAAAGTCACGTAAAATTGATCCAAGTAAAACTGTATAATAATTGCTTGTTTTGTTCTCCGGAAATGCTCGGAGTTTAAATAATGAATTACAACATCGATTTGTTTAAAAAATACCAGAACATAAGAAAGCCTGACTTTTTTCGTGGCGGATCTAGAACTAAAAGAGCGTTAAATAACTAATCCAAACCCTTTTAAAACAACCTAACTGTGAACAGTATCTTACTGAAAAAACATCGAGTATAAATCTGAATAAGAAATTAATTGCACACAGACAGACTGCAGGCTTTACTTTTTGTTCTAATGATCTCAACTGTCGTCTACCACAACTACAGAAAAGGGTAACCAGATCTCGTCAGACGACAACGGCAAACAGAAACTTTATCAAAGTCAAGTCAATGACTTCAAGCTTTGATAAACTACGCCTTGAGTTGACTGAGATAATCTGTTAAAGTGTCTTCTCACTTTCTCGACTTCACACGACTGTTTTTAAAAGAACGGCATTTACGTGGGTTTAAACTATAACACTGTATTATAATTTATCATTTGACACACGTGGCCTGCCCCCGCTCCCCCATTCTACCGACAGTCTCTTTTTTTTAAGTCACAAACTCCGCAATAGAAATATTAAAGAATGGTCACTGTTTACTTATTTCGAGAATAATGTATATAACTCCGGCTTTGTGTTTCTTTCTAAGCTACCTCTGCTTTTCAGCCAAGCTAACTAGGTCTACTTTTCAGCCAAGCTAACTAGGTTTACTTTTCAGCCAAGATAACTAGGTTTACTTTTCAGCCAAGCTAACTAGGTCTACTTTTCAGCCAAGCTAACTAGGTTTACTTTTCAGCCAAGCTAACTAGGTTTACTTTTCAGCCAAGCTAACTAGGTCTACTTTTCAGCCAAGCTAACTAGGTTTACTTTTCAGCCAAGCTAACTATGTCTACTTTTCAGCCAAGCTAACTAGGTTTACTTTTCAGCCAAGCTAACTAGGTCTACTTTTTAGCCAAGCTAACTAGGTTTACTTTTCCGCCAAGCTAACTAGGTTTACCTTTCAGCCAAGCTAACTAGGTCTACTTTTTAGCCAAGCTAACTAGGTTTACTTTTCAGCCAAGCTAACTATGTCTACTTTTCAGCCAAGCTCTGTCTACTTTTCAGCCAAGCTAACTATGTCTACTTTTCAGCCAAGCTCTGTCTACTTTTCAGCCAAGCTAACTAGGTCTTTTTTTCACTATAATATATGTAGCCCTCCTTCCGTCACCTCCTGCTCTCAAAGATAATAAAAAGAAAGAACGCATCCTTGCTCAAGAGCCCCGGCAAGCAAACCAATGACGTACGAATAGAGCAACGCGCTTGTCACCCGGACGTTTCACACGGTTCGCACAACAGTCTGTATCAAAAAAGGATGTCCAACACTGACTGGTCAAGAGGTCATCTTGGCCGCTCCTTAATAACATCTGAATCCACTTTGTGGAAGTCTTCCACGCGTTCCGGGCAAACTGTGAGAACAACGCTTACTCAGGATTGTGTATGTGTTCCCGTCGATGCCACACAGACACTTCACTGTGTGACCCTTTGGTCAACTCTTGACCTCTGAAATCGCTTCCCTACGACCTGCTCGTAGATCAGGTAGATTCTTTCTTCTACCATTATGTTCCTTCCTTTCTTTCTTGAATCGTTCCTTAAATGGTTTCTTCTTGCACAGCAGAGGAATCATGTCAGAAATATAATTACATCATCAGGCTTACGGCAATCCCACATTTCTTCCAACAAATAAATTTCTAAGTTTACGACTTGTAAACGCAGCTAGGATTCGCTACAGTCTAAATTATAAGTTTCAGTTGTGAAATTTCCATGTGCGTCGCGTTCTGTTTCTAACACCCAGAAGAGCTGTAAAAAAAAGACTGGCAATATGAAATGATATCATTACATGAACGTATTTTCTGAACATACAATCCATACATCACGCTTATTTGGTATCAGGGTAAGAAAAGCTATCTAGCCATATGGATTTATATGTGTCAAGGTCAGTGAACAATTTAGAACTTCACGATCATAAATAAACACCTACAAGGTAGTCTGTTATTACTTTCTGATGTACAAGGTTAAACCATGCACGAATGGGTACATATTTCCATACACTCTTTCTTAGTGTTAATTAAGGGTATACACATGGATATGCACTGATTTACATCTGAGTCTTAATTACACATGTTCTCTCCCCTTACTCTGTGAAGCAGCTTACCTGTGTCAGCTGGGGGTCGCCAGATAATGCTTGCTGTACCTGACAGGATGTGAGGTTAGGGAATACTATTGTCTTAGTGATGCGCACACGGGGAGCGATGTCAGACACCAGGTGTGACTATATGGTCTTCGCCTTGGCCAGCTGGGACACAGCGTCTTTGATGTTACTTCTGATGTTATTGTCTAGTTCTTGTTGTGACATGTCAAGCTTCTCAAGTCTGTCGCCAAAACACTTTACCTCAATGGTGACTAAGCCATACTGTCGGTGAATAAGAAGCACATCAAAGTCTCCAGCGCTCAAGTTCCGGGACAGAGCAGGAACGAGGTTGGCGGACTCCAGCAGACAGGCAACAGCTGCGCCATAACAAGGCTGACCCTGGTACTGTCCGAACTGAAGCTGACTCATTCCAACGAAGACTTCTCCGTTCTGTTCAGACATTTTCTGCAGACAACAGAAAACCTTCTGCAGTGCCGCATCATCTCTGACGTCACTGTCGTGAACTGAAGGAGGCTGGCCAGCACTCAGCTGTCCTGTAGTCACGTGGTTGATTCAAGTTTCAAGTTTCTTTCAAGTTTCTTTATTCTTTAACCCTCAGGGGGTATTCAGAAAAAATGAAAAAAAATTGTCAAAAAAAAAAAACAAAAAAAAAAAACAAAAAAAAAA
>SMGT01015891.1:105458-130963 GCA_004794575.1 Lanistes nyassanus | reverse complement strand
AAAAAAAAAACAAAACATCAATCATAAATGAGGCATGAGGATATGCATATATTGATTAGCAAAATCAATGATTAATAAACACCCAAATAACACGCTCAATCACTCAACCAGACGTACCCACACGCAAAAACATAGGCACATATTCATCTATGCATTAATGTACTCTACTAAGAAGTATTTTTACAAATTTCACTAACTTGGTCAATACAGTTTTGTTTTTGCACGATGTGGACAGGAGGAAGAAGTAGGCGAGAGAGTCGAGATCAGGGAACGCGGCTGTGGCTTCGCTTTCCACCAACAGCCGTTCACGACTATACATAGACTGGATTCATGGTCTCCAGACGATATTTTTGACGCCTATAAATGCTAAGCCTCAACGAGCTCATGGAGGCGATGTCGTTGCTTTGAAGAGGATTTATAAAAAAAACCTAATGAGTTTCTCAGGAACCAGTGGGAGAAACGATATATCAACAGAGAGCGATAACAATGATAGCAATACTGTCAGAATTTATTTTCGTGACACACTTTATGAATAGAAACGGATGGAGAAACGGAAAATACGAAGGAAGAGAGTGTGTACGAGCGGGCAGGCGGCCGCGTGCTTTGTGTGCGTGTGTGTGTGCGCGCGCGCGTGTGCGTGTGCTAGGGTGCATGCCTGCGTGCGTGCGTGCGTTTGCGCTCCCGTCCATGTTCGCGTGGGTGTATACTTGCATACGCTAGCTAACAGACTACAGGGATAGGCACTACACACAACACTAACTCGACTGATCCACTTCATCAGACACATTTTTCTATGATGTTTGAGATTGCTAAATATGTTTAAGTAGTTTAAAGAACTATGCACCAGCCGTGGACACAACAAAAAAAGAGAAGAGATTAGTCTGGGGCGCTGCGGAATTTTCAAAATATGTATTACTTGACACAAAGACATAAAACTGAGAGAGAGGAAAGAGAGAAAAAACCAGAGAGACACAGAGACACAGAGACACAGAGACACAGAGACAGAGACAGAGACAGAGACAGCAGCCATGCGCTGTATGATGTATGAGACAGAGACCAAGACAGAGAGTGGGGACGATCACCATTAACAGTAAGAGAGTAGTCAAATTTCGTGCTTACAGTTATGAACAGGTTGATGAGTATCGTGGTGTTTGCTCTGTCGTATGGCTAAGAGTATTGGTTTTGATTTGCTTAGAACAGTCTGCTCGTTGAACAGAACTACAACAACATAATATATATATATATATATACGTGCCAAGAAGGGGGAAACTAACAATGTGATCGCTGCCCGATTTTTGTGTAAATTTTCGAACATTCCGGCTCACCCCCCCATCCCATTACTTGCCACGTGCACAACTCAGTGAAAGAGGGCAGTGATAAGAAACTGCACTATTTATTCTACAGTTACAATGAATAATGCCTTATACGCATCTTAGGGCTACAGTGCATGGTTGCTGCTTGAATCTCAGCGTTTGGGTGATTTTGGGCGACATTTGAAAAATTGTAAAAAAACAAACAAAAAAAACTGATAGTGGTAGACACAAAATTCAAACACATTTTTAAAGAAAAATTTAAACTGAAAAGTGTTTTTTTTTGTACCTGAGATCGGTCTGTTGCTGATTCTTTGTGGAAGACTGTGTTGAATTACGTAACCAGCTGAACGTAAACAGCATCTTAAAAATGTTCCGGTAATACCAAGCACTCGGCTATTATAGCCGTTTGCCACACCTATGATCCATGACACCTGGTGGAAATCATTCATAGATACAAGATACCTTCAATCCTGTCAAAAAACAAAGAAATCATTCCTCATAATCTAGCAGATGGTGGCAGAAAAAACCAAAGGAGTTTGAAAGAGAAACGGGTTTTATGCAAACGTTACGACGGCAAAGCCCCTTCCGTTGTGGGCGAGGGGGCGGGTGGGTTGAGGGCAATATGTCACAGGCTGTACCCAGAGTTATATACACTTTCACGGAGACTCTCTGCCCCTTCCCCAGGACGACGAAAAACCACAGCAAAAAGACTTAGCTGCGCTTGATGTGTGGCGCAAGGGCTGGGTCGCAGGAAAAAGAACAAGGGACAGCGAGTAAGAGGGGTCAAAGAGGGGCTGGGTAGGGAAGGGGAGAGAAGGCGGGAGGGGGGGAAAGTGGGCAGTGGGGGGGAGAAAGAGAGTGAAGCAAGGGTGAGAGGGCAGTGTGTGAGGTAGTGGGAGAGAGAGGGGTGGGAGGGCAGAAAGCAGGAAAGGGTGGAGAAAAGGGAGAGGGTGGATGTAGACAAGCAGGGGTGGGGATCAGAGGAAGAGGAGGGAGGTGGAGGGTCAGTGTTTAAGGTTGAGACCAGTGGGTGTCATGGTACCGAAATGGGTAACGAAGTAGGACTCTTACGGTAAATGGAATCGCCCTTCATTTTCCAGATACCACAGACCCTCGTGTTGTCGGCTGTGTGTGGGGGTGTACTGAAGTGACGTGCAACTGGTGTGTTTCTGCAGTGTTTAGTGTCAGCTAGATGTTCTGTGAAGCGGGTGTTGAGAGTGCGTTCTGTCTCCCTGATGTAGAATAAAGTGGCACAGAAGGTGCATGTGATGGCGTAGACGATGTTGCTGTTAGTGCAGGTGAAGTTGCGCTTGATGATGAAAGTGGTATCGGGTGTGTGGAGTGTTGTGCTGGTGTTCAGGTAGGGGCAAGTGTGGCAGTGGTAATTCTGATCAGAAAGCTTCATGACTTAATCACGTTACAATCACAAAGACTGCATGGCTTTATAATTTACTACGATCACGCAACTAATATCAATTCTGACATCAAGTCTTTGTTATTTTAAAATTTACTACAAGCACAAACCAAGTATGTCAACAATCATTGTAGGATTACATAACTTTGCTATTTGTTACAATCATAGAAACACTTGAATCGGTTACTGCAGGGTTTTATTAATATAATACAATCACATAAATAGTTGTGTCAGCTGCTCATGGTAAACAGCTGTAGCAGAGTATGAAGTCAGCCATACAGCCTTCCATGGAGCGTCTTCGTAAACTGTGTAAACTGTGTACGGTGTGTGTGCCATTGTACAACTGCAAAACCTACAAATTTTGCTGTTTGGACTTGAAGTAAAAAGTTAAAATTGTGTTCCATGTATTTTTCATTCTCCAGGACTACATACAATAAAAAGACAAAAAGCAAATAGTAGTACTGTGTCTGTATGTACACATACCGCATATACATGAGTCGGACAAGGTTTGGTTTCCAGTGAGTGATATAAACAGGTGTGTAGAAAAGCTGAGTGCTTCTGTCTACACTTTTATAATAAATCCTTAGTCTTCCTTGATGTACACCTTCCCTAGTGTCGCATATCTAACTGCAAATAGCATGTTCTTAGATCTCGCGTTAAAAAATTCTGTAAAAAGTTTTTTTTAATAGAGTTAATAATCCTTTTTAAAGATACCTGTAAGTCAAATGCCTTTTAATTAAATAGTGCCAAGTCAGCTAAAGACTGAAAAAAAGCTTGAAAATCTGTACTGTAAGTTGTGAGGTATGTGTCTCCATCCGTCGCGTATAATTCAAAGAAAATCAGTGGTTGTAACTCACAAAGAAGCATATGACCGACGCGAGATGATAAAACAGAAAATGGTTTGGTAGATTTAACAATAGCAGTAAACTCCGTCATTTTTTAATGGTACACTCATTACACAAAACTAACACATTCCAACAATCAGCTACACACATTATCATCCGACATACAAGAAATACTACATTCCAACAATCAGCTACACACGGTGAAAGCTGCATGTTGCAGTCAACAATCGGTCACGTGTCTCCCGACAGCCAGTGCACAGTGTGTAAAAAATTTTTGTATTGGCCACGTGCACAGTGTGTAAAAAAGTTTTGTATTGGTCACGTGCACAAACTATACATTATATCTGTAATGTCATCAAGTTATGATGTAAAGACATAATAGACAGAAGGAATAAAACAAAAACATAATCAAGGCGGGTGTTGGGGTAACTGAGACAGATTCTAAACTACAGCAGATTTTAGGAGTGTTTGGGAGTCATAGTTGACTGGTCAGGGGAGACAATCACAAGCTGTGACGTACACCGGGACATGGAGTGGAGTCGATCTTCAAGCAAAACGTTGCCAGCCTCCAGACAGACGACGACTTTTTTCTCCAGACCACGGACACGATATTCACGCGCCGCCCACACCACGTCGCTATGGGCCGTGACCACGTCCACAATGTCATTATCCGTCATCACCCGCACTGGGATACCCGCTTCTCTCAGCACCGTCACCACACCCGGCTGGTCACCGATAATTTTCTGAGCCAGCACCAACATGTCCCTCCACTGTATGCAGGGCGGTGTTGTGCTGCTGTTGATTGTGGAGACGTTCGTTGATGTTTTGGAGTCCACTGTTAACATTCAAAGTGAATTCTTTTGTTCATTCACTTGTCACAGACACAATGTTCATAGGCACAATGACGTCATGCTGTTATCAGCAGATGTCACACAGACAAACACGTGGACGTAAACAAAGACGTCATACTGCTATGACTTAAAACGTGCACACACACACACTAGGCCTAATACACTAGCACAACACACACTGACACACACACACACACACACACACACACAAATACAATTTCCTCATTACCTGACAGGATGTCACGTGTCTGCTTACTGCGTGACGTGTTTGGATTTTTGTGTTTATTTCTCATACAACTTTCAGGTGTTAAGTAACTCTCCTGTCACTGTCTGTCACTACACAATACACACACGTACCCGGAACACGGAGACTGTGTAGGAAGCTGGCCAACTCACGACCACACGTGACACAATTAAGTAAGCAGCCATCGTGTCCTTGACCTCGATGATACAGTCGTTTGACTGGCGGGCCGTCGGTATGGTCGGCAACACCACGCTTTCTGTACTTCTTGACTTGACGTCCCTCGTTGATTTTCACGTCCTGCTGGACTTCCCTGACGACGGCCGGCGGAGAGCGGAGGGGTCTGGTTAAATATTCCACGTGCCAGCCGACGGGAGCGTATCCATGGTAACAACTTGCCGCCCAAAGATGGAGATGAGGAACTTGTGTCAGCAGATTGCCACAGAAAGTCTGGAAGTTGGATTTCCTGTCACAGACATGATTGTCAGCAGATGACATTCCACACCAGCGTGTCAATAACTTAGCACAGAAAGTCTGGGGTGTTACACAGATGATGAATATACACATGTTACACAGTGTATATCCATGATGCGCGTGATTGTGTTTGTCTAAAGTGTTTTAATGTGTGACGAAATCAATTAAATGCCGTCACCACACGTAGTACACTTATGACGTCAAACTGACAAGCATGGAGTGTTAAAAAATTAACATCTATTTTTTTTAAACTTTCATTTCTTGTTACACCCTGTACAACTCACCCAAGTTGATGTAAAATTTCATCAGCGATAATGTACAGCGACTGTCCTTTCGCGGCCTTTGACAAGTCATTCACGGCCTTCTCCACACCTCTCTCGTCTAAAAGAAAATCATACTGCAGCAAACAAGGCTTTCCGGGTGATACCACTGACGTCAGCTGCGTTTTTGCAATCATCAGCAACAGGTGGTACAACAGGCTGCACGCTGCACGACTCCCACACCAAGAACTCACAATGTGGACGTCGTTCCCACATCTCATCCATTCTGTTGCCTTCAACAGCAGCATCACACTTTTACCTGTGCCGGGGGGTCCGGCTACAAAGACTCTGGGATGCGCCGTGTTGAGCAGGTGAACTTGCTCTGGAAACAGAGTTATTTGAGCAGCATAGCACTCTCCCGTCAACGGCACAGGCACTGTTGTCGCAGGACCACAGAACCTGCAACAATGAGGTTAGATCGCACAGGTGAGGGGTTTCATATGCATGCTGGAACGCTGAATAAGACCAATGCACGGAGTTATCAGGATAGAGTTAACCACAGAATCTGCTTTGAATATAACAAATTATATAATGCTGTGTTTTTGATAACAACTCCCCGTTTTCGACAAAAATACTTCCTAGCTGGAGAGAAGCGCTTTTTCTGCCTTTGGTTTCCCTATGTCTTCTCCTCCCCTGCACTCAATCCTTAATGTTACTGTTGATGAAATCGACCCAGGGAGTATTATATAAGCACACAGCACTACTTTATTGCTAAATATGCTAGCGAAAATTATTGGGTTTGCTATATTTACAAACTATAATCACACAACAATGTACTATATATATATACTTCTCGGGGGCCGGAAAATATAGCAACAGGGTCTATCCACGATGATCCGATCCAGATTAGAGCATTACAGAGGTTTGTCTATTGGTTGATTTGAAAAACAAAGAACGAAACACTATGGTTAAAATAAAATTAAATAAAACTTGGCATTACCAAGAAACTTAAACATGCCTGCAGTAAGCAAACTTGCAAAAATACCACTGCAGAATGTTGACCATATAAAGAAAATATAGCAATCTAACAAAATCATTCTTATTACAAGACTTTGGTGTACGTTCCAATAATGACCAACAATTTCATTTACAAGAAAACAAACAAAAAATTGATATATTTAGGATTAAATTTTATTTCCGCTTGTGTTGGACATTATATCAGGGACTGGACATCACTAACTTTTTGTGCGCAAGAACTAACGATACGCAGGTTCCTTCCATCTACCCTTCGACTCAGCTTCCTTATATCCTCTCTGATTTCTTCATAAATAAGATGAAATCATCCCTCAGGGATTATTTTCAATCCTCTGCTCCTCATTCCCTGGGCAAGCCGTTCCAGGGCGACCCGCTGACGTCATTCCTGTTGGTTTCCGGGCCAGACGTACGTGCGGTTATTCGCAGTTGTGCTCCTAAGGCGTGTGACTTTGACCCTGTACACAATACCTTACTTTCGAATACATAGATGCCATCCTCCCAACTCTAACAAAATAATCAATGACACTCTGCAAACAGGAATTTTCCCTGAAGTCCACAAACAGGCCCTCATAAGACATTTGCTATAGAAACCTACTCTTGACAATAACGACGATAATCTTAGACCTGTATCAAATCTGTCTTTTGTCTCTAAATTGACTGAGAAAACTGTCCTCTTTCAACTCTCATCTCATCTGAAACTTAATAAGCTGTTCAACCCTATACAGTCAGCACACCGCCCCGACCACAGGACAGAAACAGCGATGGTAAAATTAGTGAATTAGTGACCTTCTGTTATCCCTTGTGTCATGAACGCCTAGTACCGTTTACTTTTAAAAAGAAATACAGGAAATAGGGATCAGCCAGCAGGTCAGCGACAGTTCAAACTGTCAAGAGTGACGATGTCTTCCTGTGTTTCACTGCGAGTTTAAGAACAAAAGGTGCTGCGTAGGCACAAAACTTGCTGAATCAGTGGAAACAAACCTTCTAGAATGTTCTCGAACAACCAAATATTATGGGATTTAAACATCACACGAGCGGATAGTACATTAGGTCCGGCAGCAACCCCAAAACTTTGCTTCTCCATTTTACACCAGGGAGTGATATTAAAAACTGTTGACGTAGCAAGCCCGTGGTCGGCTACCAAAGGTGTCAAGAACCTTATAGCAACATACTGGAAGTATAGTGATAGGTTTCAAGTCCGAGAACTGGAACCCGAAGTGACAGAATCGGTGTTCTGTTGTTTAGGGTATTTCCCCGAGAGGTTATACATTTCGAGTAACTATTGCAGAGTCGGGCTCTGGTAGTGACGAGTTGAAGATTGAGTTCGCGTCCGCTAGAGCGTCTAGGGCTTACGGACAGTGGTGCTAAGGAGAGCACATATAGACCACGTAGGAATCCGCGGATTTGCTGAGTTTGTCCCTGATTCCAGAAAGCCAAACGACATAGAACACAATCTGCGAAGAAGTTAATACTCTTGTCAGAGTGTACATGAAACGTCAACTAACGACTGCAAGTAAAGAGAGATTAAATTGTTACATTGACAAAACGTTGAAATGTTGGCTCGCGTGGAAAAGAACTTTCGTCAGCCACGACTGGACCAGTGGGTCGTATCATCGCCCGTCTACATATCGTCGTCATCTTCAACAACATCGCCTGTCTTCAATTTCACCGCCGTCTTCAGTAACCTCGCCTGTCTTCAGGATCATTGCCATTATCCATACGTCGTTGTAAACGTCTTCTACTTCTGATTTTCAAGAACTTGTCGTACACTAACATTTAGGAGTGAACTGTGAATAGTAGTGTACTGGATCTCGTGCGTGCGGAACTGTGAAGAAACAACATTCATTTTATCGACCAAGATTCTTCTTGTGGATTGTGTGAGGAATAGATCTAATGGGATTAGGACATGAACGTAAGTGTTTTTAAACTCATTTAAATAATTTCTTGTTGTTTTGAAGTAAAAGGTGGAAATAGATATACGCTTGTGTTTCTTTCGGGTGGATTGAGGGGTCTAATAAATTTCGAACACGAACACACATTCAGACATACACACACTATCAATTAACTAAATTAAAGAGAGGGGAAAGTTTTTTGTTTGCTAATCTGGGTTCCCGACAATCTGGTGAGCATGACACTTGACAAAGGCAATCTTTCCATCCTGTCACTTCTGGACCTGTCTGCAGCATTTGATTCAATTGACCGTGATCTGCTTCATTTTTCCTGGCATCGGGTTTATCTGGTTCCGTTCCTATCTCTCTCACAGACTGTCTGCCTAAATGAATGTTCCTCAACTCCACGGCGTTCCACAAAGATCAGTACTCGTCCCCGTCCTGTTTATCTTATAGACAACACCATTATCTGAAATTACATTTTGTCTGCGAGTCCATTCCTTTCGCAAGTAATGCAAATACTTTGCTGGGCTGTCCCACTCACATAAGAAACACACGTATTTCGCGTATATCCCTGCTGCAGTCCCATTAAAACGGCAACTGCCTTCAAATCACCACAGAGGTAAAAACTGTACTTGTTATACTCAATGGAATTCAGTGGCTGCTTTAAGTTATCGTGTGTCTCTTTCGTGTGAACAGCATCTTCTAGGAGACTCCATGTTGGAGTCTTGGAACTAGCAATTCTGCCTTGTTCTTTATTAAGTCCGAATCACGAACCAGGGCATTTAGTTTTTCCTGTGTCATTCTGTGTGGGGTTGATGATGCACCACAGTGAAAATCTGCATCACTGCATGCTGACGGACCAGAAGAAGAAAAGGTCGGCTCACCCTCGTCCTCATCAGCTGAATCTGCTGGAGGTTCTGGAATAGGAAGTCCCTCACCATGTGGAACTGGTCTCAATGCAGACGGAATGCTTGAGAAGACAATTTCTCGACTTCTTTTGCTTCGTTATTCCGCCGGAAAGAGGAGGAACCAAGCACAAGTAACAGTCGTTCGTGTGGCTACTTGGCTCTCTCATTACCATAGGGACTGCAAACGGCATTGATGGTCTTTTGCCATTCAACCACTGTGAAATCTGTGTTGTACATGTAGTACAACATATATGCGGGGCCCATGGCTTGTCTTGGTCGCCAATCTTGCATCCGACGTAAAGATGATATGTCTTCTTCACTAGAGAGGTGATACTTTTCTTCTGTTTGCAAATGTCACTTCCCACAAACATAGCAAAAATTGTCCACAGTATTAACGCACTTTCGAGGCATTAGTTTTCTTTATCGTAACTAAATGGATAAAATAATAACAGTTTTATGTAGCAGTAGCTTAAACTGTATCGCACAAAGTCTGAAATATTTTAAATGCTCGACCTTTCCAAACGGGCTTTATACAGTACACTGCTGACGTCAGCTTACTTCAGTAGCCGCCTGGCAGTAGAAAATGAAGCAATCAACTCTGGATGATGTGTGCATGATGGTATTAAGCAATGTAATGCAATATTACATCATTCTAGGCTTAGTTAGGCTGTTGTTACAGTCCTACTGGATAAATTTACACTGTGAAACAGAGAAAATGAACTACATGAAATATCTTCAAAACGAGAGCCAATAAAAAGTTGTCATCGTCTTTTTCGATACTATAGATTAGGACCTTTTTCAGTCAGCAACGATTTCAGTGTTGACCAGTGTAATTTGACAAAATATGTCATGTCGCACGTTTAAAGATCCAGCTTATATATATATATATATGATTTTCCTGTATCGACAATTTTGGTAACACATAAATGAATTGTCCTTCACTAGTTTATACAACTGACAGACCAATCTAATGACAACTCAATTGAAATAATTCATTAACGTTACAGTGTAGTGTTGTAGGTATATGTACAACGCGTGTTCATAGAACTCACCTGGCTACAAGCTTCTTGTAATTGTCACAGGTCATGTGACTGTCAGGCCCAGACACAGCCACACGTCGCTGCCACCAGTTCCCGAGTTCCCTCAGTACGTCACTACTGACGTCCCATGGCGTCTTGGGGTCAGACAACTGATCAGAGCACACACACAGACCGGTGATGTCAGCGGGATCTGTTGTTCCCAGACACCAACATGCATCCTGTTGGAGTAAAAATAACAGTAAGTCACATACTCTAGCAAACTAGAGCTCATGAACAAATCAGTTTAAAAGACTGACTACGGTAATTTTATGCGATATGAATGATGCAATAGCTTGCATTAAGTTGCTGTAAAAAAAGACTGGCAATATACAAAATATATCATTACATGAACGTATTTTCTGAACATACAATCCATACATCACGCTGAACCATGATGAACTTTTAAGTCGGACGAAAAACAAATCCAAACGGCAAAATTCCACCTTCGTTCTTTTCCGAGAATACATCCTATCACCTGTCGCTCATTTCCTTTGTGATGGAGCGGGTTCGCTCCGAAAAATGTTCCTTCTCTCTCTCTCTCTCTCGCTCTCTCTTCGAAACCAATGAAATCTTTCTGAGAGGCCTTCTACATCTTTTACTGGAGGCCACCGCTGCTGCTGCCCGCCTTCTCCTCCGCTCACCTCGCCTGCCTCTACTGCCCAGTCTCGGCTCTCATGGCGTGGCGTCCTACATCATCCCTTCTGCGTCTCTCATCGCTTCATCACTACTCTGGGACGTAGCTTTGTCCGAGGGCATTGCCAGCTACAGCAGCAGCTAGCGGATGGAAGTGCGACGGATGCCGCATTTTGTGTTTCTTACACGTACAAACCTCAAAATAAAAGACCTATGTATCTACAGAAACATTGAAAAGATTTGATGGATAGCGTGCCCTTTACTCTTCCTGTTAGTGTAGAAGACAGTTTAGCAGAGTGAGAAGGAAATAAAGATGATTACGTTAAAAGGCAGTTTAACTAGCTAACGTGAATAGAAAAAGATAAGAAATATGCCTAACAACTAACCTAATCGTTAGGTGACGTTAGGTGAGTTTGGTATCTACTGAAAAAGTAGATCGAAGAGAATCAGAGGATGTTAATTGTTAGTATCTGCAAATATCCTAGAAGAATATAGAGATGTCTAAACAGAGTGAGCCCAAGACAGCACGCTATTAGATGACACAGCGCGTCACAGCCACGGTTCGCTGGAGGTACTCGACCTGGGTACCGCATCCCCCCCCCCCCCGGCGTCCGCTGTGGCTGTGAGCGTGGTGGCCTAAACCGTCTCCGTGATGGCTGCGTCCATCACACCTTTACAGATTATTGAGATTATTATAGTTATTGAGAATAAAGGACTATGATACTGATTTCTTATATTTCTTGCTCTTTTTAGTATATAAACATGGATTATATGCTCAAATAAGTAACAATATACGTAATGTATTACTACGTTCGCTACCGTTACACTTGATCTGGATTAGAGTTTTACATTTTTATATTATGCCACATAGTTTTTTTGATTTTCCCAACAAATTTCTCCAGGAATCAATAATTTCGCCATCGTTTCGGGATAATAGAGCTATTGTACTAGTAAGACTCTGAACCATTGCTAAATATTTGCTTAACAAACAATTGCAGTCTAAAACCCGAAAATAGAAGGACTAGGTCCTCTGCAGCTAAAAGCTGATTTGGTATCAGTGTAAAAAAAGCTATCTAGCGATGTGGATAATGTGTCAACGTCAGTGAAAAGTTTAGAACTTCATGATCATAAATGATTACCTGTAACGTAGTCTGTTATTACTTTCTGATGTACAAGGTTAGAACCATGCACGAATGGGTACATATTTACATACACTCTTTCTTAGTGTTAATTAAGGGTATACACATGGATATGCACTGATTTACATCTGAGTCTTAATGTACACATGTTCTCTCCCCTTACTCTGTGAAGCAGCTTACCTGTGTCAGCTGGGGGTCGCCAGATAATGCTTGCTGTACCTGACGAGCCGTGAGGTTAGGGAATACCATTGTCTTAGTGATGCGCACACGGGGAGCGATGTCAGACACCAGGTGTGACAATATGGTCTTCGCCTTGGCCAGCTGGGACACAGCGTCTTTGATGTTACTTCTGATGTTATTGTCTAGCTCCTGCTGTGACATGTCACGTTTGTCGAGGCTGGCACCAAAACACTTTACCTCAATGGCGACTAAGCCATAGTGTCGGTGAATAAGAAGCACATCAAAGTCTCCAGCACTCAAGTTCCGTGACAGAGCAGGAACGAGGTTGGAGGACTCCAGCAGACAGGCAACAGCTGCACTATAACAAGGCTGACCCTGGTACTGTCCGAACTGAAGCTGACTCATTCCAACGAAGACTTCTCCGTTCTGTTCAGACATGTTCTGCAGACAACAGAGAACCTGCTTCAGTGCTGCATCATCTCTGACGTCACTGTCGTGAACTGGAGGAGGCTGGCCATCACTGGACTGTCCGGTCGTCACGTGGTTGATGTGGACAGGAGCCAAGAAGTAGGCGCGAGAGTCGAGATCAGGGAACGCGGCCTCAGTCCATTGCAGCCAGAACGTCAGGGGTTTTGCTGAGATGATTTCCTGTTAGGGTGGCGTTCGTGTCCAAAATACTATGTTGTAGTACTATATAATACTATGTCATTATACTATATTATAATACTATAAAGTATAATAGTATATACTACTTTATCATATAGATGTATTATATTAGTGTTAACCAAGCAGTAGTGACGTGGAGCTGTGAAACTTATAATCTTGATGTTAACATTTTTATTAACCCACCCTCTCCATAGTTCACCTCTTCCAGTTCTTACGTCGCTAAGTGGAGCACCACAACAACTGTCTATGGTGTTTATATGGTGTTTATTGTGGACATATTATTTATGTAAGCTCTTTAAAGAAACTTTAATTTACTATGCAGGTAGCTTTTATAAAACTTCCTTCAAAATAATAAACACTAACAGAGAGAGAGAGAGAGGAAGTGGAGAGAGAGAGAGATTGAACAGAGAGTTTTCTACTTTCGTTTGTCTACCAGATCTCTTCGTCATTGGAATTAGACTCTACTATACCTTAAGATGTTTGCTCCTTTTCCCCGCAGTTTGTAATTGTTTTTCTATCGGCCTGATGATGTCGTGGCATCTAGTCCCATGTGGTAGGGGATCACCCCACACGTGAACGTTTAGGTCTGCTGTAAGGTCAAGGCTGGTGACCCTGTCTTGCAGAGCTATTGTCGCGTTTATCAGAGCGGGACGTGGTGCAGTCGTTACAGTACGCGACATGATGCGTTTGTGTGATGCCACCATTGCCAGACGTTGCTCTAGTGAAGTCTTGACGACATCGAAAGATTTCTTCACTTCTGAGTGTGAATTACGACATTTTTCCTTCATATTGTTACGAAAATCAAGTACCAGTTTGTGAAGATGACGACATACCTTGTCGACCTCTGACATGTCTAGCTGTTCACGAACGCTCACTTCCTGTAGACGTTTGTCTACTTCAGCTATGGACTGTTCAAGTTCCCGCTCCACTTTATGAAGAATGTCTATCAGACGTTTCATTGATTCTCCAGCCGACTTCATTTCCTTGTCAATGTCGTTTACCTTTGCGCATGATTTGTGTTTAACATTTGCACACGATGCGCAGACTGGGATTCCGTGATCCGCACAGAAGAGATCCGCCTGTTTGTCCTTGTGGTCAGCACACAGCACAGGGCGGCTGGCGGCCAGACGTTCAGGTGGTACAGCGCTGAGACTCTCTACATTGTGACTAGGTGTGCCAGGTATGTTCGTATGCACCTTACAACACGCTGAACACAGCACGTCCCGGCACTGCATGCAGATAAACTCAGCCTTGATGTCACCACATCCGCAACAAACACTATTTCTACTGAGTGCAGCACCCCCGCTGTCGACCAGCGCTTCAATTGCAAAGTCTGTTGGCAGGGAGTCGGCAATATCAGATGAACTGAGGCCTGAATGTCCTTGGGGGTGTAGTATAGGACATTTACACAAGGGACAACTTGCCTCTGATTTTAAATTCACCCAGGTTATGACACATTCTCGACAGAGGACATGTCCACAGGATAAAATCTTGGGTGTCGTGAAGTCATTTGTGCACACGGCGCACTCTGTTTCCTTCAGCTGACTTGACGCTGCAACCATCAGGACAATAGAAATCATAATAAATACCGTATGTCTTATTTATAGAAAGGGAATACTTTAACTATAAAAGTACAGTTTGTAGATATTTCTAATGAGGAATTTCCAGACAATGAAATTACGCACTTTGGCTCTAACAATCATGGTGAACGTCTACTTTAAAAAGTATATTCATTTTGAATCGACTGAGCTTTTCTTTCGAAAGAATTGTCTTATCAGAAGAAATAAAAAATCAAATGTGTGACTGTGCGTAAACCTGCATCAGCACGCAAGACTCCATACTAGATCAATCCCTTACTATACAGACTATTATTTTAGACCGAATTTCAGTAAACAATATAGTCACTTGCTTTCTCTACTAAGAAACAACATTGCGGTTTGTGTTTATGCTGTATATCAACCTACCGTAAAATATAATTTTTACCCCCTCATTGATAGTTGAAATATTGGGTTGTAATTTTTTTTGCTTGATAACGACTTGATAAGTTGATTTGGAAATGACACGAATTACTCAGCAGCAATAGTTGTTAAAACAAATTGAAAAAGAAGGATAAAAGAAACGAGGAATACACCCGAAAAGAAACATCTGACTGGTGCTTGTAGTGAAACGTCAGGTGTCAAGAGAGGAACCTAACCAAGCAAAGATTAGCAACGGCAATGTCGACATTTCGGGGATTAACCCATTGTTTAGGTCGACACAAACAGATAACAACTAAAACTAGGAACTTTACATGGAAAAGCATAGTTCACGAAGGCCGCTGCAGAAGGTTCAAAAACTGAACATACCATATTTGGGGGGGGGGGGGAATATAAGGAAAAAAAAGAAGGGAGACAGTGAGTTGCCAAAGGCAGGTAGGCAGACAGGCAGACAGGCAGGCAGACAGGCAGACAGGCAGAAAGACCGATCTGTACCTGTGAGTAAAGCAGCTTGTGCGTCCGTGGCTGACTCAGATATCGGCTTCCTGAAAGAAGGGGACAAGGAAAAATAAAGGCGGGTCTTGCTGTACGAGAGACAGACACACACTACAACAGGTGACCGGTGTGAGTGTGGTTAGTCGTCAGGGGAGACAATCACAAGTTGTGACGTATACTGGGACATGAAGTTGGATTTTGGACAAGGGGTCAGGTCGGCTTGTGTTCTTAACTCCAAGCCACACACAGACTGTGGCATACATTTGCAAAACACGAACACACGCTTTTCATCACCCGGACTTGACTATCGGCCCTTTTTTTGCGCCATCACCTCACCCGATTGGTCACTGACACTATAACACCAACACAACGTCAGGTCTCTGCATTGTAGGCAAGCAAATCAGAACTCTGAGATTGTTCAAAAGCGACTTGAAATGCTGATTATCTAGAAGGTTGAATGGAGGATTCCTCCACCTGTAGCTCCACTACAACGGACTATTTCTGCTTGGACTGGGCGTTTTCAAGCATTATCTCATATTTCGTCGACTACTCTTTTCAAAAACCTCCAGAAAATATTATTGTTGCTGTTGAGAAAGTTCATTTCGTATCTTAGAGAATAAAAGCAATGACAAAATAAGTAGAACGTTAACAGAAAAGAATTTGTTTGATTAGGTATTTGCATACTAGATGTTAGAAAAGATTGTAAGCGCATCCAAAGAGCTTGGATTAAAATTTACAAGCTACTAGTCATAATTCGAGAAACTATATAAATAAATATATATATATATATATTTGGGGGGGTCTTTCGGGGGGGTGGAGGTACAGTATACAAAAGAGTGCAATACATAAATAAACTAGGAACCTTAGCAGGGTTCTTTTTGAATGTAAATGGCTTGTGGCTAGATGTATCCAAAAGGTTACAACGAACTTAGAAAAACCATCATTTGTGATAAAGTAGAAGTAAAATTACTCATGAACCTGTTTTTGTAATAATGAAATAAAAATAGGTAATAAATCTTGTTTAAAGCATGGTTGGTAAAGATGGGTATATTTGATTGGTCACTTAGGGCTACCGATTGACAATGGCAATTCCTCGAACAATCATTTTTTTAAAAACAAATTAATTTGCCCAATTAGTGCTAACATACATAAAAACCATTTTAAAATATGTTTCTTAGACCTATAAAAGTCAACAAGGGATCACATTAGATGATTAAATAACAAACTAGACCGATAATGTACCTTCTTCGTAAATGCCGTGTTAGCTTCGTCAGCACTATTCGAATCCTACTCGCAACAGTGTCCCTGGAAATACAATTTTAAAAAAAATGTCACATTTATTTTATTTATTCCTTCGTTACTACATTATATATTCAAGACGGACGGGCCTTTATTCGGCCAGATACACAGAGTGGTGGATAGAAAGAATTTGAAGAATAGGAAGGCAAGATTGGTTGTTCGCTTGTTGATTGATGTAAAATCGCAAACGAGGTGCATTAACACTGGGACTGCTGTCACAACACAGAAGTCAGTGGCACCCAGTCCTATTATACTGACATCGGGCCAACCAGTCCTAGTAATTTTCCCTATGGTGTCAGGGCAGCTACTAGATTGTCAGTTTTTATGTCTTAGGTTATGACTCGGTGTGAACTTACTGAGTGATGTTGACTTTTTCAGGAGCTGAAACAAAGAAACAGATAATCTGAGATTTAAATGAAAGGATGCCATTGACGATATCTCACTAGCACACACATACATCAATATCTTGACATCATATCAGCTCATCACGACCATGCTGTTTACGTAACGCATTCCCATCGTGCGTCCTACAATGCGCGGCCTCGCGGAAATTAGCGTTTGGGGCGATTTTTGCCGAATTTCGAAAAATTGTTAAAAAGAACTTAAAGTTAAAAGTGTCATTCGAACGTTTTGGAAAGATAAATTTAAGTAGAAAAAGTTTTTTCCTATATGAAATCCGTCTGTTGGAAACGTCATTTTCATCCTCAGATGAAAGCTTTTCGAACACTTCGAGGGCTTGTCTTGTAACCCGGGGCTACACGCACGCACGCACGCACGCACGCACGCACGCACGCACACACGCACGCACACACACACTAGGGATAGAGAAATCTGCTAGACTAATGGCTTAAAAGCGGCTGGCTGGCTGGTAGATAATTCAGTAACTAGTAACTTACAAAAATTGCATGTCTGTAAAACTAGTCACACTTCAGAATTTCCCTGTAGCTGTATATACAGCACAGGGAAAAGAAAACATACCGTAAACCACTAGAATATATTACGGAAAGAAAATGTTACGCTGTCACGCCCACAGGGACTGGCGGCAAAATTAGCTGACTAAATATTTTGAAAATTAACTCGTTCCCATATTAGTAAAAATGTTAGAACTTCCGCTTCTCTGTATACACTAATAAGTGTGTCTGAAGTTCAATGTTCAGTACCTATTAGAAACTAAGTAAGTCTATTAGTGTGGAAATGTTACAATATTAAATATTATTAATGTCAAGGGTTTCATCTTTTACTGGAAACTCACCTTCAGTTCTTTTTCTTTCCTTGGTCCCGATATTTCTGTACAGGAAAATGGCAGCTGTCCCAGCTAAAACGATTAGAAGAACAGCACCAGCTGCAGTATGACTGACAGTTCCTGAAAAAGTTTACATTAGCTATGCAAATAAATCAGAGTATATCAATAGTGTGCGTGCGTGCGTGCGTGCGTGCGTGCGTGCGTGCGTGTGTGTGTGTGTGTGTGTGTGTGTCACAAAGAGAGAGAAAGAGAGGATACACGTCTCCCTTCATCTGTTAGATCTACAGACTCTGGTTAAACCAAGACTGATTGATAAAACAATGAGTAAGGGAAACTGTAGCGATATCTCGCGGAAACTACCCCTTGTGTTATAGAAAGACAGCGACCCCGTGCGGACAACAGAATGCCAGACAAGTGTGTGTGGCTAAATGTCTATGAATGTTAGGCCACAACCTTACAGATTACTGGCTCAATATTTTACGAAAGGTAATGGGATGGGGATGGGAAAACAAGAAAATGGATGCTACAGTCACCCGTCTCGCTTATACAGAAATCAAAAGCATACCCCCCCCCCCCCACCACCACCACCACACACACACCTGCAACACACATTTTCTTTCAGCGAATATTCAAGATGTGTGTCTCAGACCTTTTCACGAAACCTAAAGTGTTCGTGCAAGGACTTGAACTCAGTCATCATGGAAATCCCATTCCATGAATCCCTGTTCGAGGAAAGCAAAAGCAGGAAACAAATAAAAAAATGATACAACGATATAATCCTCTCCGTTACATAAGTAAAGGGAAGTTACTCTTCATGAAAACAAAAAAAATCGAAAGATCATTTGCTTCGCTTGTCACTAGAAACGCCTTTTGCTGCTAGCATTCGAAACTATCATTTTGTCTTCGTTCTCTACTTTTGCTTCCGTCAAACAGTGATTACGGGAAAGGTCTAACAAATATTCTGAATTCTGAAAAATCTTTAATGCAGGTAATTAAATAAGCAGCTGTTTTAAAGATACTTTTATGTCGATTACATTCTACTGGCTGCAACCAAAGCGGAAACGAAATTTATGGTCCAATTCAGTCAGTACAGTCGGCTTCTAAAAGATCGATTTCAGTCACGTTTAGGGTTACTCTTTCTCATCCACCCAAAACCCGTGCAAGCATACGCCTACGCACACTCCAACCAACTTATCCATCTACACGCACGCACTCTTGTCTTTCTCACACAAGCACGCACACACAGAAGCAGAATTCATAAAAAACACAAATAATAAAACAAGAAAAAGACTGTCTTCTTACCAACAGGAGGCCACAGACAAGGCTGGAATTGAGATCCAGACAGGCCTGCTGGATGACATCTAAAGGTTCCGTTTTCTCTTGCGAATGTGTCTGGCAGTGTGATTTCAGAATGGGTCGAGTTCGAAAGTTCATGGACAAATCCCTCTTTGCTGTTGCACTCCATGTCCACAAATCTGGCACACTCAAGTACCCGCCCTTGGAAGCATATATGATATCGAAGTGAATAAAGAGCTCACGCATTTGAGCGATTTTACCTATAGATTAAAATAAATTGTATGGTACGAGAAGAAGCGTGCAGAAATATTTTCTCCTTGTGCAAGGTAAATGTAAAATCTAAAACAACTACGGATGTTGGCTGTAGTATATTTTCTCTCTCTCTCTTTCTCATTCTAAAATGTCTTTTGGTTTTTGATTTTTGTCTTGAATTTAAATAGGATAAAGTAATAATCCTGGAATATCTAGTGTCCTATTTGAAATATACTGAAAACCTAAAGAGACGCAAATTGGTTCTATTTGATTTTTTCTTTTAATCAAACGGGCTTGAATGGTTCTATTTTAGAAAAAAATCGGTTTCTTGAGACATTGCACAATCTGTGTTCATCTGCCATGCTAAAAAAGCGTTCAGAATGTCCCAGACATCCGAACTCAGAGTCCAAAGTCAGTAGCGGGTGTGTCCGTCATTGGCGTCGACAACCGCCTTGGCACCTGGTGGGCATGGAGCGCACCAGACGGTTCATCCCCGTCATAGGCATGTTTGCGCAGATCTGCCTGAGGGCCTGCTCCAGCTGGTGAGCTGTTGTCGTTCTTGGCTGGACAGCGTTCACCTCTCTCTCTGCAGATGGTCCCAGAGATGCTCGATTGGCTGTCCGGGCTTATGGAGGGCCAGGGCATCACCTGAACGTTGTTGTGCAGCGTTCAGTGTTGACATTCTTCTGCTGCTGACAGCTGATCTGTCTGGGAGCGTACGAGCATCGATTTTTATTGCTAGTGGTTGGTGATCTCTGTTCGCAAAGAACATTTTTGGTTCTAGTCTTGCTGCTTACATCGCACGAGCGGAAACCGCTGTCCGAATTTAGCGCTGCTAAAGGGACACATGCTTTTCGCCATGCACGTCTTTATCTAGGTCTGCACTCAACAGACCACGTGACCTCATGTCAACCTAATCTTTGTTGCTATCATTGTACCCGAAATCTGATCCCTCCTTGCCCGTGTTTCAGTGTGCGTTTCTTTTGGTTTTTAGAATACACAAATAAGAAGCAGACCTACTAAAACATTTAGCAGTAGAGAAACTTTTAAATAAAAACGTTTAAACACAACACCTACTGCGAAGACTCACACGCACGGGCGGACACATACGCACGCACACACGCACGCATGCATGCACGCACATTATTTTGCATATATATATATATAGGTACCCGCGCACGCACGCACACCATGACAGAAAGATGAGCTGGAGAAAAAAAAGAGAGAATCACTTTCTTCTCCAACACTGGGCTTGAAATAAACGTCTATGCCCTCAGTCTGTCCAGCTTCGTGTGGAAAACTGCAGATCAGCCGGCCCGGGCCTGAGGCTTGAAGCCTTGTTAAGCAACTCATCGTGACGTCTCCTGCAACAAACGTGCAAACACGAACGCAGTCACAAAAGCACATAAATCGTCATTTTAACTTAAGTCTGAGTACGATATAATTAACCTACTAAAATGAAAATCATGTACCATATCTCTTGCTTACCTTGTTCCCGTACTGCGTGCAAAGTTTAAGTAGAACTTTGGTGACAATCGATCTTTTATTATCACTGGGCTTAAAATAAACTTCGAAACTACCGTTTACTACCTGCCTGACCATTGAAGGCTTTTTGATTAGCTTATTCTGATATTTTCTCCAATAAAAGTTCCAGTGCACGCACGAAAGTAAAATCACACAAAGAGAAAGCCCCTTGTACCTAAAGCTAGATAAAAGATAAATTATTGTAAAATACTAAATTAAAAGTCAGACATCACCTACTTCTTGCGTGGTTTGTTCCAGGTATTTAGAGCAAGTGGGTTGAGTCTATGTAAATAGGCTTAAGCCCCTGCCGTGCCAAAAATATACTGACAAACGGGTAGCTTCAGTTGACTAGAATGTCAGATTGCCATTAATAGAATTCACTTACTAAGCGGGTAGGACTTGTAAGTATTCGCAGCACAACCTGATTTTTTTTCCCTCCGAGCTCAGTAGATTGGATATGATATTTTGCATAGTTGCTTCCGAAACAAAATGACTCGAATTTTTGGAATACAGTTGTGTAATAGCTACTTTTTATAGGTGGTGGTTGTGGTGGTGGTCGTCGTCGTGGTGGGTGAGTAATTGTGGTGGCGATTTTACAGAAGACAGCTGAAGGGTCCATGCGCGTGCAACCACATGCATGCCTACATGAACCAGTGTCTGGTGTTTACGTTAACTTTTCATTGCATTTTTTGCCTCTTGGTAATTAGTGTATTACAGTTTCATTATGACATTATTGTATAATACGAAATTTTTCATTTCCTATTAGACTACACACATGTATAAATAATACTTAATTCTTATTTTTTAAAATTGTTTTCTTGGGCTGCGCTTATGCGAGCATGTTTGCCTGCACAGAAGCATCTTGCTATGGTGGTTTTTTTAAAATTTCCTTTTTCGTGTATGCTGGTCAGCTGGTGTACGTGTGAGCTTGCATGCGTGCATATGGGTTTGTGATGCAAAAATTTAAGTTTGAAAACTTGAAAACATTTTATTAATATCATTCAACGCAGCCACACACACTAACCAAAGCCCAGTTCTGATAAACCAACTTTATTTTGATTTACAATCACTTATCGCAGTGTATAGAGGTATGCTTTCACCCAACAACAATTACCAAACAAGGAAAAGGAAAGAACATGCTCTTTAGACAAAGACATCGCGCGGAAATCGTGTTAGAACAAGCACGAACTCGCACGCACGCACACACACACACACACACACACATAGACGCATGCAACTAAAACATTTTCTGGTTCGCATTTTACACAAAGTGTGTGTGCGTGGGGGGGGGGGGTGTAAGGGGGCGGGGTCCACTAAACTAACTGGTTTGCCATAAAGTCATGAATCTGTTTTGAAAAATGTTCCTATATAAGTTTCGCTCATTTGGCCCATAAACACCAGCGAGAGAGAGACAAAGATGCAGACAGTGCTAAAAAAACATGTGATGCAGGAAAGTTTAAAATGTACACAAACAAGGCGCAAAGATTTTCTTATCAGGATACAAGCATGCATGTGTGCGCAAGCGCATCCCTTAAATCTTTATTTTTCTTGTCATTAATCTCAGGAAACTTATTTTCATATTTCAGCAGCTGTGTAAGTCAAGCATAGAGATTATTCAGATTGGTCAAGATTATGTGTCGCGCACTGCAGAAGAAAAATAACTTTCTGGGAAACCCGATAAAGAACAATAGACAAATGTAATTCAGAAAGAAAAAAAAGATTTAGCAGTAAAATGAAAATACCTGTTTTAAAACCATTAAACATGAATCATATATGCTTTTTAGCTCTTTTCTAATTGGTGAATGGGAGTAATGCAAAAGGGTCCATTTTGCAGGAAATATTTTTTTTCAGTTCACATTGAATTGTTTAACTTTTTTTCCTGAAATTAATGCGAGTAATATCCCTTTACTTCTATACTTAAAAAAATGTTTGATTCCCCGTTTGTCTGCTCGTCAAAATGGAAAGTTTTTTGATGACTGATCTTTATTGTGCATGTGTGTGCGTGTGTGTGTGTGGGTGCGTGTTGGAAAGAGAGAGATGCCATATATAGTTTTCTTTTACCTGACTGTAAATTAAACTGATTTAATTTTTTGCAATTATTAATTAGTTTTTTCCCTTGCGGGATGTGTCGCACGCTCTGCGAGATTAATTTATTACTAAACAAATGTTATATTTTTATCATTTTTTCAATGAAAAGTGACTTGTTTGTCTTACTTGCTGCTCTGGATCACATACATCCTGTGAAGGCCTAATTTGAAAATACTCTTTTCTTTCCAGTTCATCCTTTTTCGGCTCCCACTCACCACTTGACACCTAGGCGTGTTGACATTTAAGTAACAGGCGTGTGTTTCGGCGACACAGTATTTTATTAACACAACTGCTTTCCATACAGGGGCCTGTCGGTTGACAAAAAGATTCTACTTGTAAGCTAGACTTCCTAATTTTCTGTAGTATCCCTCAGAAAGCCTTAAAATACAAATGGGAAAGACGTAGGATAAGCATGGAATCCCTTAGGGTTAGTCCATATATTCCTGAGGGATCCCACATTCTGTTCACTGGATTTGTCCTTGCACTTTTGATCAGAATTAAGGATGACCCACAAGGTTTTCCGATGTGGGATCCCTTTGGACGCGACGTGTTTTATTGGGCAGGTGTGATGAAACCCTTCCGTGTTGTAGGAGAATCTGTGGTACTGGGATCACTTGTGTTGTGGGGACACAGACGTTGAACGGGGAAAAAAGACTGCGAGAAAAAGAAATAGTATCAATGCGTGCAGACCATATTTTGTTCATCCATTCAGACCCTATGCACAATGTTCTCAGACTGCCCTTATTTTTCGAACGAAATAAAGAATCTGCAATTCGTTTTAAGAAAATTCCAAATGAAAATAGTCTTCACAAATAGCTATTAGATTTACAAGGGCATTTCGATTTTTAACAGGAAGATTTATGGTATCTACTATTTCTGGCCACATTAAAATTATATAGTCATATACTAGGGTATTTTATAACACAATTTTATAAAACTTTTATAAGCCATGTACTAGTTTCTGTGAAAGTTGAGAGAACCTTGATGCGGTGTCCAGATTAAATTTGTACAAAGTACATACTAATGTCTTTGAGACGCTGCTATTCCAGATTATAGATTGACACTGATGTCGGTGAGACACTTGCTGCTGTTTCCGGGTCTGGGTATACAGATGAGACTACAGTTGCCATTGTTGTCTCCGCATCCGTTGGGCCCTAAAATTCAATCCGTCTCACTTGGGTTAATGTTGCCTTTTCACTAAGCATCAGTTCTCTGGAATCCGGCTCTAACTTTGCCGACATTTATAAACCACAGAGCTATTCAGATACTGGTTATTATGGTCCGAACTGTATTTATCTGATCCTCGCGTAGGAATACCACTCTATTTTCTGTAATACAGTATTTTGTCATTCAAAGTCAGCGATAACCCATCTTCCCGCTGGAATTTATAAATTTATAATTTGGAATTTATAATTTAAAAAAAACTCTCGCACTGACCTGTGTCGTCAGTCTCCTCTGCGTAGACACGGACATCGTTTATTCGTCCGTGATATTTTGCGATCGTTTTTGCATTCTTGCCGTCTGTGTCTATACGATGAAGGTTTGTTGCTACAGCTCGGGAACTTTAAAATAATAGAGTGAGAATAAAGTAACATAACATATTAATGATCGACACGTACTTCCTGTACATATCATGGACACGAACAATGTGGAGTAAATATAGACAAGCGGACACAGCAATATGTACAGCCAAGACAAAAAATGTGTAAACTGTAGATTTGTAAAGTTATCGAATATATAAATGAAAATTAAAATAAATGAGTTAAGAAGTCTACTAATTTTATTTGTAAAATGTTTGATATTAGATGCTTTGAAGGGCTACACGAACCAGTCTGTCGTCTGAATAAGGAACAAAAATGAAAGTAATCATTTGAATGATAATTAGCATAACAGTAGGAAATAATTATAATTCAAATTATTAACATTATTTCTTTTAATATCATTCATAATCACCCATTCCTCATACAGCTGAGCTGTTTCCATTTCTATCCATAGGCACCTGGCCCAGCTGTCATCACAGCGATCTACGACGCTGTGTAGCGATAGTCACAGCTGACTCGAAGAAAAAGGTAGAACTGGAAAATTAGCAGGAAGATTGGAAAATCAAAGGCTGTATATTCGGTCATTGCCCCAACGCTACGGGACTACGGACCACATCGGCAGGCTGTATTCATTCTTGCGATATGAAACGTGAACCGCTACGTTTCGAGTATTGCAGCTTCAAAAGGAGCCACCAAACTGCTCTGTATCTCAATGTTTAGAGCTTTGAGCTTAGGAACTGAAAATTGGGGGTTCGTATCTCGGTAGATATATTTTCATACTTAGGATGGGATGGGATGGGTTGGGATGGGATGGGATGGGATGGGATGGGATGGGATGGGATGGGATGGGATGGGATGGGA
>SMGT01015891.1:94680-105429 GCA_004794575.1 Lanistes nyassanus | reverse complement strand
GGGATGGGGGTTGGTGGGAGATAGGAACACGGGTGAGCTGTGACTGTAGCTCGCCACAGAGCGCCGTAGCTAGCGTCGGTGACAACCGGGGTGGGTATATATGGCGAGAAATAGAAACAGTTAAGCCGAGTGAGAACCAGGTGTCATAATATCCCCTCTTCTAAGCTGTAGGTGAATATGGAGTTGGAGGTGAAAGTGGTTCAAGGGAACTCTCAACACTTCATACAAAAACTGACTTTATGATCATATAGACCTTTTTGCCTATTTTTTCCTCCCTGGGTTCGCGATTTGTCGCGCATTTGGGTCGAGGGTGGAGGACGAAGGACATGGAGATAGACCAAAGAAAGAATGGAGGGCGGAAAGAGAAAAGCCTTTCACGTAAATCCTAAGGACACAAACTACAGTGTGCACCCACATGGCTTGCGGGAACAACAGAACACTGTGCTGCTAAGTTGGTACACTGTTTTATCTCTGTTGCCTCCTTAAGTACAGCGTTTGTCGCCTTTACTCTCGATGATTTTACTCAAGGGGTATTACTAGAATTTATGAAAAACTTCACTAGTTAGGATGTTTTTCCATTTGTTTAAACTAGCTTTCCATATTACCCGAGTATGCAGGTTTTTCGATACAACTGTAATGTTCATACAAAATCTTTATTAATATGAAATTAAAGGTCATTAACACCTTAGGAGATTTCATTGTAACGATATTGCTATTGCCCCTATACTCATGCACTCATGTGTCTAGAGGCAGCAGATGAATAACTGGGTTAGCCTTTCAGGACCAGCCATGTGCTGGGTGATACGTCCGAAAGGTGATAAGGCGGCCTGACACTGCACTGGACATTAATTTTACCACGAGCTCCTTTAATAACTGGTGGGCAATGAGCCGCCTGCAATTAACAGCTGTCGGGCTAGTTGCATGAGCGGAGAACCCAGGGACTCGAGGCTAATGACAAAAGTGCTCAGCTCCAGTAACCCCAGACAACCCCAGACAAATCTGTGCAGTCAGCGGGCAGCGGGCAGCAGACCAGAACCTGGTGCCATAAATTAGAATGCCTGGGACACGATCGCCTGCATTTATTAAGCACGCCTTGTCAGCGACGTAGGGACACAGGCTCTGGGAGACTGAAGAAGAAGCCTTTAGAGAGAGAGGGGGGGGAGACACACATAGAGAGTCCCTTCGGGGAGATACCTTTGAGATTCAGAGGAACAGGCTGAGCTGGACAGACTCAGAGATAATGCTTTAGAACAAGGCGAAGCTACGAGAGACGAAGCTAGGATGGAAGTCTAAACCTTGTGATGCCTTTTGTTGGAGCTAGCGACCGATACAGCTCCAACAGTTATGAGGAGGGAGAAGACGTTAGGGCTGGAACAGAAACACAACGAGCAGAGATCCTAGCAAGAATTAGCTAGACATGTGGTCATTCAGTTATAATGTTTCTTAACCTGCAGAAGAGTCTTGGCCAGCCAAGTAGTAAATAAAAAAAACTCTTAAAACTTTTTCGTCGGCGTCAGGTCGATTGTCTGAGAGTGTGAGCCTGGGGGATATGACGTAACACTGTTTGCTGACTTGTTTCATACGTTATTTATTTATTTTTGGCACCTAGACGATGTTATAAAATAAAGATGACAATTTATGCAAACATTTGAAATCTCAAGAAAATATTATGAAAGGAAGCTACGACTCTGTTTAAAATATTATGAGGTCAGTGCTGACTTTTTTAAAGTGACTCTAACAATCTTTAGAGAAGTGAAGGTGAAAATCTGTACAGGATATTATGAAGTGAATTCTGAAAGTCTCTAGAGAAGATTATGAAGTGATGCTGACAATCTCTAAAGAATATTATGAAATAAATGCTGACAATCTTTACAGAATGTTAAGAAGTGAAGCTGGCATTCTCTCAGAGAATGTTGTGAAGATGAATATGACAATCTATAATAAAAAAGTCCCGAAATGAAGATGTCTCTAAAATAGAAATGGGTCTGAGAACAGTTACCCTTCCATGCCCCAGTCTGTAACAAACAGACTGTTCAAGTAGATGTCCATACCAAAAAAGGACGATCCTGAATGCTCAAAAATCACAAATGTGTTTCCGCCGTCCACATCAACCCATCCTATCACGTCTTCATCCGTCCAGTACAATCTTCTAGCTGCATGCCGCACACGGGCGCGCGTGGACACACACACACAAACACACACACACACACAAACACACGCGCGCCCGCGCGTATATATATATATTAGCACAAAAGTTCTAAGGTTCTTTATTGTAGACAGAACACCAGCGCGATAATTTATAATTATGACACGCAAAACCTGAACAAAAAAGAAAGAAAGTGAGATATCCACAGAACTGAACAAAAGGAAAGGGAAAAGAAAGACAAAGAAAGAAAAATGCAGACAAGCAAACAACACAAGAATCTCACCAGTTGTGTCCAAGGCCAGACCGCTTGGCCAGCCTGTTAGCTGAGATCCAGAAACCAAGGCCTTACGTTCCGTGCCATCATAGTTGGCCCGTTCTATTTTAGGACTGTCGCCCAAGTCACTCCAGTACATCACCCTGTTTTTGTTTGATAAACAGAGATGGGAAGGTACGCTTTCAGTACTTTTAAGGTGTTTTGCTTTATGTGTACAGCAGTCATACAATCATTTGGCAACCTCTGGTTGTCATGCCAACTAGGTCTCATATTTTAACATCTGACAATGGTTATGTACGTGCCCATACACACAGGCAGAGTGACAGACGGACGGACGGACGGACGGACGGACGGACGGACGGACTGTGGTCATATGTGAGTTTACTCAAACACGTCGCCTGTGAGATTGTGAGGAATGAGGAATAAGATTGTTTGTTAAAAATGGAATCATAAACTCTCATTTAATATTTTGTATGGATTGATGGGAGAAGGGAGTCCAAAAAGAATTCGTATCCAACAAAGTAAGCTTTGTCTTGTCAGTACACTGAAGTAATAATTTTTTTTCCGGCTTACCACAGATGACAGCTATGACATCTGCCCTGAATTGAGTTGTGTTTAAAATTGCAATCATTAAATGAAATGTTTTGATAATAGAAGAAAGTGCCAAAAATAAGTTGGAAAATGAACTTTGTCCTTTCAATGCATAGTACTAATATAAATTGTTTCTTGTTTACCACAGACTGTTTACCACAGATGACTGCATACATACATCGATGTAACGTATATGGAAGGACCGCGTGAGGGAAAACGTGAGATCAGCATACGAGAAGCGTGCAGCCTTCGTACGAAATGCAGTAGGTATCGTATACGGGAAGAGTGCGTCCAGCATACGAGAAGCGTACGGAATGGGTAGGTATTTGTACGGAATGGGGTGGGTATCAAATACGGGAACGATACAGGCCGTACGTTGCTGGGGCTTTGATACGACCGTCGTGTCCATACGGCCGTACAAGACTTTCGTATACCGGCCCGCATAATTCGTCGTGTGCGGGCCAAATGCTAACCGTAATGCCATTGCTACTTGGGGAAGTCATCCGTTCTCCACACCACTATGCTGACCTGTCCTGTTCCTATATCACAGCAGATTAGGAGGCAAGATAGTGAGTGCAAGCATTTCTCGTGCTAGTTCTCTACTAAAATCGCAACAGCGGTGATTTCACTCTAAGGGGGGATAGAAAAGCAATACTAAGCTATGCACTAACACAAGCACCGGACCAATAGCTGCAGTACGATGGCCAGTGTAGACAGAGTGTCGTACGGGAAGATGGCTAAATGGAATCTGCACAAAACTCCAGAAAATTTTCTTGGCAACACGTGGATTTCAACCAGCAACCTTCCACACGCTAAACCTCAGCTCTACCGATTAAGTTATCCAGGCCACCTTGTAACAGAGTTTTGCAGAGGATGACCTGACGCGCAAAACCCTTTTTTGTTCTAAACACTGTCATATTACAATGCTGAATTTACACACACGTGGGCATCAAAATACACCCACCACCCAAACATGACAGAGACAACTGCATCCAGGCATCCTCGTCATAGCTCTACCTATGCAGGCAGCTAGTGTAGGCATAGTTAATCCCTGTCCCTTGTCAATTACCATCAAAGTCTTGGTGGCTGGCACCATAATCTTTACAATCTTTTTCTCTGTGGCATAATTTCCCTGGTATCTGCAGCTACATCTAGGCGGCATTTGACACCTATTTGATGGCTTGCACCCAAATCCCAGGTGTTCCCGAGAGCCATCAGGTCCCAGTAACACACGTCTCGCTACAAAGCTACACGCCTCACTGGGGATGCTAAGTAGTCTAGAACAGGGCACCTGAGGTACCTAACCACTGCCAAGGGTTTTAGAGACCCAACCTAACCAAGACACCTATCGATGGATCACAGTTAGAGACCATGCGATAAATTCATTGACCCACTAAGTCTCAAAACGTGAAACGGACGGCTAGCAACGACCAGCAGACCAAAATGAGTGTGCGGTTAAGTGTGTGAACAAAAAAAAAAAAAAAGGTTTCCACGAAGACAATAATCTATTGTTAGCAACTATAGTTAGTTAATATGTAGCTGCACAATCAGATCAGAGATCAACTGTACATTTAGGTCGTACTGCAGAATTTACCCGTTGTGTTTGTCCAACTCGATGTCTCTGGGAAGGTCAAGGCCGGAGTCGATGACAGGCCGGTAGACGTTACTGTACATCGTTATCATGCCAATGATTTTGTTGCCTGTGTCTGTGTAGAAGATTAGCCTCGACAACGAATCAACAGACAGGCCGAATGGGCTGGCACCTGGACATCATCAATCATCATCCGTCGTCGTTGTCGTTCATAAATCGACTCTCTGTTAATTCCGCCATTTTTCTTCGTTGATGCAATCGTTAATTGGGTTATTTTTAAGGGAACCAATGTAGTGACTGTTAATAACTTGACAAAGACAAGCCATGTGCGGGTAAAACTATATTTGTTTGTATATGACCTTACTTTGACCCAAGTTACGGACAAGCCGAACATCACTGCCGTCAAGGCTGGCCGAGCGAATTGTCTTCTCCCGCACGTCTGTCCAGTAGATGCGTTTGTTTGGAGGGTCGTAATCCACAGCCATCGGGGAACGCAATCCGTCCAATGGGATTCTAATGTTGCTTTTTGTGTCCATGTCCATAAGATGAACGGCTTTCAGCACAAAGTTTGTGATCAGAAAAAATTTCTGAGGAATAACCGCTGTGGATTAAAACAGGAACCGATCAGTGTAGTTTTAAAATTCTGTTGTGGCAATCATTATTTTGAAAAAAATAAGTGCATTTTTTAAAGCATGTAGTTTAAAAGGAGTCAGATACACAAGTGTCAGTATGTCCTGATTCTTGCGGTTCCTATTCAACTGCGTGGATACACAAGAATACAGCAATTCGCTAGAAAAGTTGAGACAACTCTTTGTGGAAATGTACAGCACAGAAGCAGTGCGTTGTCTCACCTGTGCTGTAACTCGCCTCGAAACCAGCTCCGGACAGTGAAGAATCGGAACGGAATTGGATCCACAAGCTGTTTCCTGAGGACCTCACTCTTTCTTGAACTGTCGTGCCGCAGAAAATTCCCATGGATGGCGATGCCACAGAACTTCCGTCTCTAATCTGTGGTCGGAGGGGAAACTTGAAGCTCACAAAATATCGATCATTCATCATGTAATCAGATTTTGATTCGACATTTTCTGCATGTGCAATGATGGGTTGATGACATAGACCTACAATAATATTCCTCATGTCACATTTTTTACAGCAGCACTTACTCACAGACACCCGGGTCACTATGTGCACCCCTAACCAGGTAGTGTTGGCAGAAAGAGGACAGAGACCAGTAGAGCTAATAATTAAAGAAAGAGAAGCAAGTTAAAATTATAAGATACAGTGCTTGCTGCAGATCATCCAGTCAGACAGATACATACCACAGCACACAAACACTGGACAGGCAAACATACTCCGCTATTTAGCATTCAGAAATGCACAGAACCTACCAAATATAAGAAAGAGATACACTCTGACAAAATTATAGCAGATTTTAAACAGAAGCTTAAAACGACATACAAAGATCACTCCCGCATTGATGGCTCGCATGACTTATTTATGCTACAGGCTTATGGGTCCAAATAAGCAAACATCTGAGGCGAACTTCCAAATCACGCATCAATATTTAGAGCAGGCTTCACATCAATACAGACTGCTCTTCATATGATAGATATAAACATAACAAAGCAAAAAGCAGACACAAAGGATTCGTAGTTGTTTCTGAGAAGCTGTCAGCACTGCAGGCGATTCAAAACTAGTCATCAGAAATATTAGATCTCGTGAACAAAATATTATCTCAGTTAACTCACTTGTGACGGAGAATCCTACCTAGAGTAGGTCCCGGGGGGCCGGGCATTTTTAGCCTTTTTTCAAAAATTCATAAAAAAATCCCCCAAAACAATAAAAACATTATTTAAAATTGCTAACTAACTACAATAAATAAAGAAAACTCATTTCTTACCGTGTTTCTTGGACCTTGTTCCATAATTTTGTAAATCCTTTGATGGAAACACAACTGAAGTTGAAGAAATCAAAAAGTCCTCGCCATTCAGTCTCAGTGTCTGTTCGGTACTCTTCACTACACGTGCTCGGTCGTTTTTCTCTTCGTAATCACTTTCTTAGGTCTTTCAGGCACAAATGCTCTTATCTTCATCCACTTTATCACAGTAAATTTGCGAAACAATGTCATTTTCCTCTTTAGCGTGTAATTTGAAGCGCAAATCTAGCATTTCTCAAGTGACAGACCACACATAGACCCCCCCTTCAAATTATTGCCAGAAACGGATCTGATTGACAGTTTAAAACACAGAAAAGGGAAGCAACTCGTGAAGAAATGATTCAGCTTTCGATTGTAAGAGTTCTTTCCCTTAAAAGATTAGCAGATGACATTTTAAAAATCATAATTCGAACGGACTTAATCCCGCCCGTAAGGCGGAAACGTAGTGCCAATGGAGCGGGCTGTCGGTTATTCGCACGGTGTCAAAGAGTTAAACCTATGGTTCACAAAAATCGACTAAGTTGTAGCTGTGGTAATAGGTATAGCACACCGCACGTACTGATAGAGTGCAACCTAAATAAAGAAAGGGGAAACCTTAGAGAAAAACTAAACAAATATAAACTAGTACTAAATTTGAAATCAACCAAAACCCACCCAAAGATCCTCGACAGCACATACTTGAGTTTACAGTCCAGTAAGTAAATAGCCATCCTGTAGCTATAGGTGTTGTGACAGTGTCAGGATTGCCTATTGCGGTACAGATCTAAAAAGAAAGAAGTGTGTGTGTGTGTGGGTGTGGGGTGTGGGGGGGCGTCTGCAGCAGGTCAGCCACAGTTTACCTGTCAACAGTGACGAGTGTCTTCCGTTGTTTCCCTTCAATTTTAAGAACAAATGGTACTGTGTAGTTACAAAATTGCTGAATCGGTGGAGAGAAACGTTCTAGAATGTTGTCCAACTACAAAATATTATGGGACTTGGACATCACGTGACCAAAGAGAATATTAGGACAGGCAGTACCTCGAACTTTGCTTATTCATTTTTACACCCTGTAGGAAACATCAAAAACCGTTGACGTTTGCAAACCCGTGGTCAGCTATCAAAGGTGACTTAGCCTTATAGCAATAAACTCGAAGAAGTGATAGGATTGAGATCAGAGAACTTGAATCAGCATTAACAGAATTGGGGTTCTGTGTTTACTTCCCCGAGAGGAGATACATTCGTAGTAATTGCTGCAGAGTTGAGCTCTGGCATTTACGTGTAGAAGATTGAGTTCGCGTCCGCTAGAGCGTCTGAACTTACGGACAGTAGTGCTAAGGAGAGCACAGTTAGACCACGTAGGAATCTGCGGATTTGCCGAGTTTGTCCTTGATTCCAGAAAGCCAGACGACAAAGAACACATGTTACGAAAAAATTGATGTTTTTGCCTGTTGTCTACGTTAAGCGTCAACGTACGAACTGTAAGAAAAGATAGAAAATTTTGATCGTTGTCTGCACTGGAATACGGGTACACGCCCATGTGTACCCTGATTGAAAAGCACGATAATTCAATCGACAGCTTCTGACAGACAGTTAAGCGTCAGAAACATTAATATTTCGATAGTGAATGAAAGAAAACATTGCTGACAGTAACAAAAAAAAAAGAGAGGAGGTAAAACAGATGCGATTGATTTAACATGGTGTACTGATACCATACGAGTAGAAAGGGAACATAGGATGCATGATTTTGTGATAATCTTGCCCGACGTTACGTAAACTAGATGGGTGAAAATGATTAGCATAAACTGTCTTCACTTTACCAGTGTTAAGAAGATGGAGATCAGGAAAAGAAGCAGTGCGCTCTGATCTGAGATTGTCAAATTGAATGTATGAGAAGATTTGTATGATAAATAGTCTTTATGTCCTCTTTGACATTGAGGAGTTAAATGAGAAGTGTCTAGCCGGGGATATTATGCTGTAATGTGGTAAATGCGGGAGAGATGGTAAACTTTGTGTGGATGACTGAAAGAAAAAAAGGAAACGGAGTTGGCAAGGGATGCTTTATTAATGTGTGTGTGTGCGTGTGTGTGAGAGAGAGACACTCTAAGTTGTTTGTATGTATGTACTGTGTTATGGTGGATCAAAATAGATGTACTCAAACTTTCCCCAGCAATATGTGGTGATATGTTCCAGCTTTGTGATTCATTGACGTTTGGAGGTGTTTTCTTACGCACCATGTTTTGTATGAGACCCATAGAGCTGAGAGTGGATCGCTGCTCGAAAAGTGCGTTTTGGACGTGAACGATACTCTGCATAATCCGACCAAACAACCAAAACTTTGGATTCCAGCGTGATTCGAGCAGTGAATATTCTGAATTTGGTAGGAGTGAGAACAGCAACATTTATCAGCTGTATTCCACCCATTAAATCATAGGTAGTACTGTCTTAAATATAACTTTTAAGTGCGTTTTGTATCCCTGCGTTTTAGAGATGTGGCTTGAAAAGGAGAGAAAAAGAACAAGAGTGGCTTCTGTTTGCGTGCGTGCGTGCCTGCATGCATGCGTCTGTGTGTGTGTGGTTTCGTAAGAGCATACTCGCGTGTCCTTAACATGGAGATTATAGGGACCGATGAGAGGTGAGGAGAAAGGTCAGAGGTCAAGAGACGACACAGAGGAGAGGAAGAGAGACATAACTATATAACAAAACTGTAAATAAATATAATAAAATAATTCTCAAACCTTAAGAAAGTCGTACGGGCAATCATCCGTTCCAGGCTGGAGTTGAAAGTCAAGAAATTTCAAGGTTATACGATACCCCTCCTTTGCGTTGATGACGAAAATACAATTTTGATTATCAGGGTACTGGGAAGGGTAAGATGGAGACGATATAGATCCAGATTCCGTCGAATAAACTCCACCGCAACCTAGAAAAATACTATTCGATCAGTTGCTTCGAAATAATACTCTGCCGAAAATAAGGATAAGTAAATATCACCGAATGAGTTGGTTTCGAATGTAACACTGACGAAGATGAAAGGAGTAGAAATGAACTAAAGCTATCTTATTTTTGATTTTCAGATTCCATCTTCCGACTGCGTCCAGTCAATGGTTGCAATGCACCAATATTTATTATAAGTGTGTTACTTCATGATTTATCGCGCCTACGTGAATTGTCGCGCCCTGCAAAGCGGCGACAAGTCATGTAGGTCTGCACTACATGAATTCCCGCCTCCTTGCATGTAGGCAGTGCAACTCTTGCTGACCATTTATGATACTATATGAATTGTCGTCCCAGTACAGATGAAACATGCATGTTTATGTGCGTGCGTGTTTGTGTGTGTGTGTGTGTTTGTTTGTGTGTGTGTGTGTGTGTGTATGTGTTTGAGAGAGAGAGAGTGTGTGTGTGTGTAGGGGAGAGGGGTCGTCATCATAGTCCTATTTGTCGTCAGCTTTTGCAGTTGTGACAATGAAGAAGTAACGCATAAAAGCTGCAGCCACAACAGTTTTTTTTAAATTTGAGACAAGGACGATAATTCATGTAGGGGTGACAAATCATGGAGTAACATAAGTGGACCGTGTATGATACATGCCTTATGACACTTTAGATTATCACAGTGTGTTCTTAATTAATACATAACTCAGTGGATGAGTTATTAAAAACGTTTGACCTCTGCTGTAAGGTTAAAGTGAGGTAAGGTAATTACCCTGTACTCTTTGCACATGTTGGTGACAGGCAAACGTAAACAAACAATATAGAAGCCAGCTAGTCATCTTGTCACTGAAACAAAAACAGAAGGGCTTGTTTACAATTTGTTGGTGGTATGTAGTGTGTGCTGGAAATACAGTACTCTCATACCAACTGTCATAACATACCGATTGTCGCAAACAGCTGAGTAGCGGACGGCGCTCCCCTGACTGTGTATCTGTCATCCACAGTAACAGGTGATGAGCACGTTATTTCAGACTCGCTGGAGGTGACAACAACCATAGACTGCACACCTATTCCACCTTACAGCGGTTACACAAACGGCACGCCACTGACGTCACAGCTGTCGTTGACGCGTTCAGTGTTTACCACGATGGTGCTTCCGTCACTCAGGATACACTCTAATAATACAACAAAAGAAAACAAACCTAGGCGCCCATACTACTATAGGATTTTGAATTATTACATAGCAAAACATTGGTGGCGGGTCCAGCATGTTTTTCTGTGGTCGGTGGGGGGGGGGGGGGGCG
>SMGT01015891.1:82280-94598 GCA_004794575.1 Lanistes nyassanus | reverse complement strand
TATATATTAAGAACAGTACTTAGCTGAACATGTCTGATGGATAAGCAATGTTTCTAATTTCCTTGTAAAGGAAGAAAGTCATCAACCATTGGCAAGATCATCATCAAGCATCATCAACAAAATTTACAGAAATAAATAAACCTATTTCTACATTTACAAAACAAGTCCATTTTCAGATTACGTTTTTGGCGAATCGCTGGATCACACAGTAGACATCTATTTCGATGTTATGGTGTGTATGCATGAGCTAGTCCTGCAAGCCTTTCTTGACCCACATGATTTCAAATGATGTAAAATGATCTGCCGTAGGCTATACCTGCCAATGTGAGTCACATCTGCATAGCTAGATGGCGCACGATCGTCCCTGGTACTGTTATCGGATGCAGCAGGAGCTAAGACATCGGCAGATGCAGCTAAGCTTTAATGTGTGGAAGGCATTTGGCTAAAGCTCTGTGTCTGAACAGCTTCAAGACGCGCCCTTTGACGACATTAGGATTATCACTCGTTGATTTAAATTCGACCCCTTGTAACGTTTGCTTCGCTTTATGAAAGGGTCAACCACAATTGCGTACATTTCATCGGGTTGGTAAGAACACACGGTGTGACAGAAATCTTACACGGTCGCATCTAATTCGAGACATAGTGGCGCTCAATGGCAAACAAAACAAGTACTAATCGATCGTAATCGCGACAACAAATTGATCCCGATAACGCTCAGTCATAATTAATACTCGATGGGAGATGAATAGACGCAAAACTAAAGTTAGGCCATGGTGGAAACTAACTTTGACATGGTCTAACCTCAATCGGACACAAAAATACAGAAAGGGACACAATGGCACACCAAAAACAAACACTAATCGATCATAAGGAGGACAAAAAGCGCTTCCGATCACGCAAAGCAATAAATACATTACCGCATTTCATCTTGTCATTATCTGGTGCAGGACAGCAAATCGGACTGTGATGAAATGCAGTCATATATTTATGTTAGTGTTTGTTTTATGAGCCATTGTTTGCTGTCGGACATATGCTATAAACATAAGAGAAACTCAGTAAACCTGGCACAGTCCAGTGATATGGAACATCTTGTTTATGTCCGAACTAGTGAATTTATGAGAAAAACTGTCAGCACAGACTGTAGCGCAGAAGTGGTAAGCAGTTGTTGAACTTTTTCGTCTTTGGAAATTTTAATTTAAAGTTTTGCGAAAAACTACTATTAATAATGTTGAGCAGTGCAGGAGTGGGGGGCGGGCCGGGAAAGATGGTTTATGTGAATCTAAAGTATCAGGCTCTCACTCTCCTACCTGTCTCACTCGTCAGCCCATCAAACCTACCCTAGCTCCCTTTTTTAATTGCCCTACCAGCAAAGAGAGAGAGAGAGAGAGAACTAGTTAATAGTCGTACCGACTGCTCGGAAAAATGAGTTTAGGACTGTATCATTCCAGTCCCATACACATTTCCAGCAATGATCAAGAAAAGTGACGTCATTTTTTTGACTCGTCCGCCTCCATCCCTTTGCCTTTCACAAAAAAAAAACCAACCCATGCGTATAAATATCTAAGAAAATATTTATAAGGTGCGCGTCAATTCCGGGATATATATATATATAATATAACTAGTCAGCCGTAAATTTCTAAGATGGCATACCAGATCAAGGACGACAAACAGCCTGTTGAAGTGAACTGGGGACAGGAATTGATTACCTAGCTGTGATTTGCAACTTACAAGGCCTGAAATCAAGTATGCAGTTCCCACCGTCTTGGGGCACGCATACGCAGACGAGCTCCCATTCCGATTAACATTTGCTTTCGGACTTATGCTTGAATACATGCAAACAGAAGTTCTACCTAATATCAAACACTTATCATACCCCTGACCCGTATCCCCCTAAAAAAAATCGTAAGCTAATAATGATAAGCCACTTCATCACCACTCAGCTATAGACCGCCAAGGTTTGGGCTGTTGATTGTAAAGAAGTGACGCTGTGTAGAGGTCATGGTTTGACCTATCGTTATCTGTTGTGGTTAGCAACCGGCCTGACATTATCACGGCACCGACCGACTGTAAGCCCTAATCGATCAACTTTCGAGAAAGTCTTTGCACATCCGTGTTTTTCTGAACTTTGGTTGTCTGATTTGCAGCCGCCAAGGGCACGCGCAGCGCGCGATACACCCCTGTGCGTGCCCCCTACTCGGTGGGAATTGCGAACTCGCGGCCCGAAAAGCATGGTTCTGCTTGAGTCGAGACTCTCACTAAGCGTTCAAATGCTTCTGTTTTTAAGTTTTCATGGTATGATTTCATTTACCACTACGCACATTGCCACATGCAATTGTTCAGAACTCCTACGTTAGTTGAGGCGTATTTGTTGATTAGATCTAATCTATTAATAGATAACATGTAACGATAAAATTAAGCGTTACATGCACAAAATTTTGAAGTAGTTCAATTGTTTTCTTTTCACCATGTACATTCTAAAGAAATTAATTTTGTGCATATGATATTGCAATTTCAAGGTGTTATTTTATTTTCACATATCAGTACGAAAAATGATAAGAGGCACTGCCATGGATACAGGGCAAGAATCAATGCATCAGGCTGACATATAACAAAATTTACTGCATTCGTTCACTATTTTAAAAGCGTCAAATTAAAATACGCTTCTTGATCTTATAATTTAGGAAAACATTTAACACGCTTTCAGAGGATATTTAGCTGTCACAGTGATCACTGTGCTAATGTTTCCGGAAACGCGAATATTTAAAGAGACTCACCACAGGGCAAGAATGTTCCCTTGTAATGCAAAAAGTAAGAAACTCACTTCTTCCTGATTCCCACGAGACAGAGCCAGACCTGTCCCAATCTCTCCTTTTATAAGCAATGCAGTAGCGGTAAATAAGATCGCGTCATCTGTGTACTTCCTGGTGAGGGGGGTCTCCTCATAACAGAACGATCGATTGGTTCTTCCATATATGGACACAATAGTGGTCTTCTGATACACATTCTTCCACTTCCAGCAGAACCCGTTTTTTTTTACTCTTCGTGTGTGCGTGAGTGCGTGTGTGCGTGCGTGCTTTGCACGTGTGCTAAAGGTTCCGCTTTCTTATTACTTTAGTCTATAGTCGTCACAGCAGAGAACCCAACTGTTAAAGAGAAATACTTGACAATATTTCAGCCACTAATGCCCACTTCATATACCCATCTTACAAATGAAGGCTTCTTTCTAACGGGTTGTCTTCCCGACAAGATATGAGCCTCATTCCCACAGACATCGCGCAGGCATACACAGACCACCTTTCATCCCGCTTACCTCATGCTCCCGGACATATGCATTTATACTCGAAAAAAGGAACCCCCACCTAATATCAAAACCTTAATCTTACCCCTTACCCCGAATTCCCCCTAAAAAGAAATCGTAAGCTATATTTAATAAGGGCACGGAACCTAAGACCTCACTTTGAAAATAAATGTCTTTACCACTCAGCTATAGATCACCACGGACTGGCTTTTCGCTATAAGAAGTGACTGTTTGAAGAGGTCATGGCTTGACTTATCTGTTGTTGTGGTTAGCAACCGGCCCGCTCCTTGTCACGCAACCGATGACCTAATCCATTAAGTTTCGAGAAAATCGGTACAGTGAGTATTTGGACAATACGTTTTCTTGTTTTGTTTGACATGTATTCGCTGTAAATAAAAATTCTATAAAAATATAGTCTCACATTGCCTCATTTTGTCATATGCTCACTATTGACACAATTTTGCGGTTACTGTTCATTAAATTTAAAACAAGGGAACTGGGCCAAGCTAAGACATGACAAAGACGAAGACAATCTACGTGTTTCGGGGCACTACTCCTTCATCAGGAGGATACAAAAACGACGAAAAAACGACCACAACGAAACCAGAAGAAAAAGACTTAGCTTCAGTAGATGTGGCGCATGGGCTGGACAGCAGGAAATTTTTTCCTAAGGAACGTTCCTTATTTGCACTCTGAGGATTTCATGTATTTGTCCTATGTTGTGTTTGTCTTGGATCCTAGTTGTCAACACCCGCTTAGTGAGCGAGCTGACGACATTAAATTGGGATCTGCTGTATGCACACATGGTACACCGAGGGTTAGCTGTGTGAAGACTAGGGTCGTTTAAAAAGAAAGGGGCAGCAGATCTTTTACAAGAAGATCTGCCACGTTCCTTACTTTCGACTCTCTCTTTGCTACGTGCTTGGGTACGGTAAGCTCCCTTGGGAACACACGTCAGCATACGGTTGTGTCTAGCGCTGCCAGTACTTTGTTGGGGTTGTTACTGTTCATGTATCCACACTTTTTTCTGTATGGTTTTTCGTTAATTTCTCAACGTGAATAGATTAGTTTTTTGATATCTCGTTTACCTTTTATATCACTTTAACCGGGTATATTATTTAAATGTGTTCTTTCATTACCTCACTTGTCAGAGACACAATTCACAAAGGAAGTATGGCGTCACACCGTTATGACTCTAACCCACACGCAAAGACAAGGATGTAACCAATAACCTCGGACAGTTAGGATGAAATGAGTACAGACTCCCTCACATTGTTTTTTCTACATAGTCTACGTACCAGGGACACCAACACGGAGACTGTGCAGGAATCTTTGAACTTTGAACTTTTTTATTGTAAAGCTTTGCCTGGGGGGGGGGGGGCTTTTAGCTTTGATAGTAACAGAAATACATAAAACAAAATCCATATCAAATACAAATAACAAACTGAAACAGCACTATAACAGGTGAACATTTACAACTTAAAGGTGGAATACTAAGTGAAAAGAGAGATAATAATACCAATCAATTTACACAAATTTGTCAGGTTCTTTTTTGATTTGCTATTCATAAGTTGATATAATTTGTGTGACTGGCGTGTAAAGTAATCTGAAATGAGCTTTTAGCGGTTGTGTAGTAGAACTGGGTGACTGCAAGAAAACAAATAATGGGATTCATCTGGCAATTGACACAGTCATATGGGTTGTCACCTGAGTGACCCTGCCCTCGGTGATATAGTTGTCTAACTGGCAAACTGTGTGTGTGGCCGGGCAGACCCCGTTCACTGTACGCACGGACGTTACCTCTCATATTGGATGCCTCGTCATGCTGGATTTTCCTGACGACGGCCGGCAGAGTGCAGGGGTCTGGTTAAATATTGCACGTGTCAGTCGTCAGGTGCGTGTCCATAGTAACAATTTGCCGCCCAAAGATGGAGACTAGGACCTTGTCTCAGCAGCTTGTCACAGAAAGTCCGAAAGTGTTACCTGTCACGGGCATGAGTGTTACGGAGGACAGAAACACACGTGTCACATTTTTTGGTGACAAGGTTGTGTGTTCATATTTGTTGAGGATTTATGAGAGTGTGACGTAATTACCTGATGACGTTACAATGCAAGATCTTTACATGATGTTACATTAACTGTTTTTTTCTAATGAACCTAACTGGTTGGTCAATGTAATGTGACTGGGTAGGACTAAAGCCTTTGTTGCAATAGCAGTCCCGCTGTGGTTGAACTAATGAACTAATAAATATCATTCATTCATTCATTCATTCATTCATTCATTCATTCATTCATTCATTCATTCATTCATTCATTCATTCATTCATTCATTCATTCATTCATTGTCGTCACATGTGAGCGTGCTTTTTCTCTGAACACGTCGTTCTTGTGCTCGTCCCACACAACTGCTGTTGAGAGGACGACATATGCGTGGAAATGTTATGGCTGCATTACTTATAATGATACATGGAAAGTTGACTGTGGGGGAAGGGAAGAGGGGTGGCTGATAATTGAGATGCGGCTTGAAAATAATGTAGTGAATAATAATAATAATAATAATAATAACTTCATCTTGGTAGCCACACAAAAAAAACTAAGCTTGGTGGCCTTTTGGTCCCTACTGAAGTCAAAAAGATGATATGCTATTTTGGTTTAATTTATAATCCTGTAGTATAAATCCAGTATTGAATTTTGTTGCATTATAGCCTTCTTTGAAACAAAATGACATTTATCATGCTTACCACAAAGAATAGCAAACACTTATATTGTGGTGTTTGCCAGTAGGCTATATATTTTCAAAGTGCTCGGCTTGTGCTCGCGAGACTTGTCTTGAGGGAATCACCCATGCTACAAGAACTTCATTGGCTTCCAGTAAAGTCATTGTGTGTGTGTACGTGCGTGTGAATGGTGTGAATAAATGAGCTGAACTAATTGTCTTGTGCAAGCTGGTTGACATGGTTGTGCACACATTAAGGTGAGCGAACTGACTTTATTGAATGGGCGGAGCGATAGGGCTAAACGACTTACTCGAGTGGGCGAAACGAGTTAGCCATGTGAGTGAAACCCCCAATGGGGTGGGCGAACTGATTAATGGGCTAAACGGCTATAGGAAGAAACGACCGTACTTCGAATGCAATTTCCTGGTTCTACGTTGCGCGTGCGATGTGTAAGGGACACTAGGAAGGAATGACATTTAACGACGCACCTTCTGTTAGGAACACACCTAGTGGTGTCGACTCTTTATAACGATGAAGCGTGAAGCTGCACACTTTATACAGGAAGAATGGTAATTGCATCCGGAAAGATGTGTTTTTCCTAAATTCCGTACACAAGTTTTATACGGAGGAAAAAAAGCTTCTAGAGTAAACGTTGCAGTTCACTTCGAAATTCAGTCATGTCGCAAAGATTTCAAAAATTCTTCCACTCAATACCGCAAGGGAACTAATCCTGGAAAGCTCTATCATCGATTGTATCCCCTGCACTGTTGAAATGAGTAGTTTTTTTTTAAAATTCAGATTCGGATGTCAAGATTTTCGCTGAGCTCCTGCTTACCAGGACAAATTACATTTCACAACAAAAGATTGCCGGAAGAAAGAGAAGTTGGTAGAAAACAATACTTTAAATATAACTTAGGCTGAAATTTCAGAGAAATTGGCAAATTTTGGATTTTTTTGAATGTCAAAAAGTGATAATAATGTGCAATTCATAGTAAGTGGGCAAACAATGATGTACGGAATTTATTAAACTTTCTGATTATTTTGTGCTTACAGTCACAGCACTCGATACCAATTGGTAAGTAATGTTTAAATGTTTCCAACAACAAATCTTTAAGAATTTTTAAGTTCAAGAAATGATTGTATAAAAAGTATATTATAGCAAGTGTCTTATTTTATTAGCAAACATGCCAGATGCAGGTAAATCGTTCGTCACGGTGCCTCCTGAGAAACGCATCTGGTCAAAAATAGATCCTTGGAGCTTCTACAAATGACAGCGCCTCCATAAACACGCTGACAGGATTTATCGCCTGTTCCTCACTCTCCGCTAAGCTTTGAACGCCACCGTACCTTTCAAGATTCGTGTACAGCTGTAACAATCGTCGGGAAATTACCAGAGCAAAGAGTCTATTTATATCACGCCATCAGCGATGACAGACGAATTCCCTATATGCGTAATGTGTATAAGGCTACACAGGGCTTAGGCCGAACTCCGTAGAAAAAATAAAGCGATAAATATTGAGTTACAGGTGCTTTTTATTTGTTAACGACCTGAATTCTAACAAATATTTCTAACATAAGGTTTTATTTTCTTATGCTAACGGAACTTTCTCTAATAAGGATATAGTTATAATAGATAGTAGCATTGCATATTGTGATAATTAGAACTGCCACGTCCCTTACTTTCGACTCTCTCTTTGCTATGTGTTTGGGTAAGGTACGCTCCCTTGATTGCATACGTCAGCATACGGTTGTGTATAGCGCTGCCAGTACTTTGTTGGGGTTGTCATTTGACGATTTATAGCGCTCTGTCCTCGTTTGTTCTTTAATAATTAGAACGTTAATTTCATGCATCAGTACACTAGTGTTAGACAGCACAGTATAATTGTACCAAATCTTCAATTTCTATTTCGAACTGCTATGAAAAATTAATCGGTTAAACTAAAATTCAAGACAACACTTTTATTGATTCGCACTGTGCAGTTAAAACGCGCTTGCTTTCGTCATTACTGAACACTAGGTTTCAGCTATTAGCTATTGCAATGTGATTAGAATTTATGTTTTGAACCACTAGCATAAAAACGTGCGATTTTTTCGGTATCTTTATAATGTCAGAATAACAGTAAATGTCAAATTTCTTCAATTACTTTTAATATAGCTCAGATTTTGTTCTTAATCTTTTCACTAAACAGTATATAACCATTGTGCCTATGATTTGAAATGTATGTCAAAGGCTAAGGAAATAGATATGAAACGCCAGTGTGGGTTTTAGTGTCGTGTGGGTCGAAAGATTTAGAACTTTCGGTAATCTCGCTAATAAGCTTACAGCCAATGTTCAGCAGATGTTAAATATTTCCTTCTCCTGCCATTTGGTGATTTCCCTTTCAAGCCGATGATAGAATACAACGATTGTATGTGTAGGATAAGTCTTGAACCATGTTATCAATAATACCTTGACAAATTGGTGTGGCTTACGTTGTTCATTACATGATGCAGTCCAGATCTGTAGCACATAACTGTCAAGAATAAAACGATGTCACCTTTAAGGTGATCCTCACTCTCATACCGATTTAGTATTCGAAGACATAAAGATACTGCAAAACCAGGCGGACTTACACTCCCTCTCACAAGTCCAAAACCACTAAACCTCGAACCACTGGTGTTCTTACCTTTATCAACCTAATAATCTACCTGCACTCCCTGTCCCCATCCCTTCTAAATAGTACGTGCTCTCCAAATATTGACCTCACCTCGTCAGTGCACGCTTGCTCTAGCTTCGTGTGGAAATAAACATTCATTAGATTCATTGGACTACTAAAAACTGATAAACGTATTCACCACAAAGCTGCCTACACGCAAGACTACACTCACGCCTACAATCCATGTTAACACTGCACACACCTGACGCCTACAATCCACTACAAAACGTAAGAATATATTCACGCATACAATCTACCAAAAAGCTCCACAAAACTGCACACACATAAGATTACAATTCCACCAGCAAGCCAGCACAAATACAATACACGTAAGACTGGAATCACATCTACAATCACCACAGCATGCACGTAAGACAACGATCCTACCTACAATCTACCACACATAGCACACAGGTACCTATAATCCACCACAAAACAGAACACACCCAATACATAATTTATGCACTCACAACACATCAGCTGTTGACATCCAAACACGCTTATGTGTCTGGTAAACGATGTAGAAAGTCCCTATTAACTCGCTTATAGATAAATAAAGAATTGAAAATTTAATGTTACATTCTCTGTGAAACTTTAGACCCCCTGAAAACATTTAGCAAAACAACTGATTAGGTTATGTAGCGATAGCTATGTTGACCGACATTTTATTTAAGTTTTTCTAGAATACCTTTCGAATTGTTCTTTTGGGTTATTCGAAAGGTAAAGGAATTATTTTTAAATTATATCCTAGTCGTCACAAGGCTAATTCTGAGAAGGTACTATTATTTCCATTTAAAGCTCACTGAGCTGGTACATAACTGAACAACGGTCCACACACCCAAACCAACCCATTCTCTCCCTCCCTCGCTCCCTCCTTCCATCCCTCCCTCCCTTCCTCACTCACTCACTCACTCACTCACTCACTCACTCACTCACTCACTCACTCACTCACTCACTCACTCACTCACTCACTCACTCACTCACTCACTCACTCACTGAAGAAAAAGATTTATCTCATCCTATCATTTCTCTGTCGGCACCCATGATTTTCGGAACTCCCCGTACGTTTACGATTAGGTGACCTCAATCGGAAATCACAGACAGATATTTTGCTTACAGTAACCCAAGTAAAGGACCGGAGCACTGAGCCACACCCACACCCAATTGCGCAGGTGCTCTCGTAAGCCTACTAATAGGGGCTCAAGCCTTATTCCGTAGAAAGAAGAAGCGGTCAAACAGCAACGTAATGGTAAGTTACTTGTTTTGTGCATCATGCATCATTTCGTTGTACACGCCGAGCTTTCTTTTGTATGTGATACTAGAAATAGTAATATCAAATACTTTAAGAAACATACACAAGTATCATTTGTCCTCACATAATAACTAGAATGCAGCATTCATTAAGCACCAAAGGAAAAGCTTCTGAAGGACAAAAACTGAAGGGTTGGTCCTCTCATCTATTCTTACTGAGCGAGTGAAGGCGTGCTTGCTTTCGCTGATTTTCTTGCAAGTGTTTTCAAATCAAGTTTGTAGAGTTCCGTAACGGTATATCGCACCGGTATTCTGGTACGTACAGCCACCGTACTGCCACCTTTAGCAAACCATCCGCTATGAACCTACAGAGTCAATTGTATATCTAGATTTTCGATCTTCTCACACCACCTCCACCGTACAGGCGTACACAGCATACCCTACTCGCGGTTCACGAGAATCCGGGGGATGACCAAGACTCTGAGAGAATTCTCAACTTCTTCCGGATCGAGCCCCAGCTCCTCCTCTCGACCCACCCCCCTCCGTGACCTTGTAAAGCCGCATGCACACCGCGCAAGCTCACACTCCTTGCCGCACGCAACCCTAAACACACAGAACCTAACCTCATTGTTTTGACCCATCACCCCTATAACCTCTCCGTTTGAAAATCCTCCTAACTAGCAAATGCTTTCCAGACCTACTGGTTCGGTCTAAACTAAAAATGTTCTGCTCTACTTTCATCTTTGTCCTCCGGCTCCAACTTGTGTGAAGATGCCCGCTGCCACACTTGTCCTAACCTACACAAGCAAAGAGCTCGGGAAAGGCTCGTTTTACTATAAGCTATATCATCAGACAGGCTGTGACGCCCTCGCCAGCTCGCCAGCTCGCCAGCTCGTCAAGAGTTTATATATTATTGCCGGACACAAGAACCACACCTGACGTTCTAAGCTTATGGTGAAGGGGTTTGTTGCCGATAGAGCATAACACGTGAACTGTCACCTTTGCACGTCAAAAGAAAAGTGTTTCCGTTAGCTTTGTCTTCTTCCTATCATTCAAGTTGGCTTTTATTGTTACCTAAGGTTAGGTCAAATGCAATTTAGGTCTGGATCAATCCTTCTCCTCTGAATGATGCTTTGAGAGAGATAGCTTATCATCGTACCATTTTGGCGTAGTGATAACCATAATAAAATTAGCTTTGTTCAGTCTACACAAACGTATTTAGGGAACGTAGTCTTCTTATACCGTTGTCATCTAGTGTTATCCGCCAGAATTATCCACGTGCATAAGTAGACATTTATACTCCGCTTCTGGGTTGTCCACTTTAGAAAATTTCCTTGTGAAACTAAGTTCTTATATTTGTGTCCGTGCTTGTCCCCGAGGGCGTGTTTGCAGCTGGCTTGTACAGGAGAAAAGAACGAGCAAGCGAGTGATAGAGATTTATGTCTAGTGTGGTATTTGGATGGATTTCTATGTGCATGCATTGGGGCATTGAAGACCTTTGTTTACACAATATTTCCAAGCACATTCTCACAACTTGCAATATGCTGACCACCCCCCACCCCCACCCCACACACACTTTAATTGTGCCATTGATCCTTTTAATCTCCTTTTTACTGTTTTGTCTTCGTTGCTTCCATCCGCCGCATATATTCAAACAATATTCAAACACCCTCATACTTGTAACGCAGTGCGCTATACATTGCTTTTACTAAGATATTGTTGTTCAGTCATATTTTGGTCGTCAACATATTACTGAGCGAGGCAGATGGTATTCACTAGCAATTTTAAAAACAAACACAAAAAACAAGAACAGGACTGCTTATCTTTTTAAATCCCTCATAAAGAGTTGCCTATAATACATTTCTAAATCTCAGCCGTCCGTTTGGAAGGCTAAACATAGTCACTGTAATCTTCTTGAAAATAAAATTGCAGTTTTTATCTATAATACACAGTTTAATCTTTTTGACATTATAGGGCTCGTGAAATTTTATTAGAAGAAATCTTCCTGGCTTTTGCGGGAACACATCTGGATTTCTGTCTGAAACACATATTTCATGCCAGAATGTAAAACATCACGGTCAACAATCACACACCTTATTTCTTATTGAATCCACATACAATCTTTGTCTTAAATTCCAAATTTTCTATCCAACACTTTATAATAAAATTTTTCAATTGAATCAGATCTGAAAGCGAGAAATAAAGAAATAAGTAAACGGACAAGGCTGAATGAAAAAGGTTTCTTATGAAACAAGGTTACTCCAAGCTGCAAACAACGGTAACTTTTTGTTCATCTTTAAAAAAAAACTGAGCCTATTCTGCACACACACACACACACACACACACACACACACAC
>SMGT01015891.1:65666-82252 GCA_004794575.1 Lanistes nyassanus | reverse complement strand
CACACACACACACACACACACACACACACACACACACACACACACACAGATATATATATATATATTTCTATAATTTACTCATTTGTTTCCTTTAGTTGTTTGTTTCCTTGTATCCAATTTTTTTTATCAGGTTTAATCCTTTTTTATCCCCTCCTTTCGCTATGACTTCCACTTGTGCTTGTTGCTGCTTTTACGTGTGAGTGCTCGTGCTTCGCATATTTGTGCATGATCGGATTCGTTCGTGTGTTTGTGTGTTGTATGTGTGTGCGTGTTTTAAACAATGATATGCAAGTACTCTAGTGCATTCGTCTAAAAATGCTGTTCTCGATGTTTCCATTTCGGCTGATTCTTCTTACAAATGTATTTATTTTATATGTAAACCTTACATTCATTACCTTTGCGATAATAGTCTCCCTCTTCAGCGACTTCTTCTCTTGTGATAAACAGTTAGGTGAAAATTGTTGCTATCTACCGATGATACTTACGAAAGAAAAACATCAAGATTCTAAAGCGAACCATTCGACGGTTATGCGGACTTTGCGTCAACGAAGAGGTCACATTCACTAGCTTCTGTTTGACACAACAAGTTGACAGTTTATTTAAACTTTTTCCTTTGCATTTTACACAGACCCAAAGTTTCAAATAATAACTATCACAGTAAAAGGATTCTTCTAGAGCGCTTTTCCCCTGAAAGGGCTCATTGCCATTTACAAAATCAGCGAAGACAGCCAATCACATATTATATCCAGACAGCCCACGCAGCCACATAAAGATGCTCCAAGACGGAAACCACCAACCACGCTCGCACGCTTCCACTCTCTCTCTCTCTTTTGTACAGCGCAACGTTACCACCAAACTCAGTACAGTCAGTGAAAAGCAACGTGAAAGAGACGGGTTTTAAGCTGTTTTGAAGGAATATATATACATATATAAACAAAACAAAAATAATCATCCCAGAGTTTAGCAGGTAGCGAGATCCAGACATTGGGGAGAGCAAAATTAGAGAACGCTGTCCGAACGCTTTCGGATTGGTTCCCGGTACTATAAGAAGTTTTTTGGAGGAAGACATGAGTTGCCTAACGTGACAAGGTAATGCGGAGAATAACGTTTAATAAAACAGTTTTACTAAAAACAATTTATCAGTGAATCCAAAAATTGGTAATAATGTAACATGTCTGATGAAATATAGAAGAAGACAAAGGTGAACCTTGATTTTTGCCCCAGGCCCTCTTCTGCTTTCTAAAACGAAGAGAAGGTTTGGTGACAAAAATCGCTTTCAGGTTTTAGAATTTACTAAATCAAGTGATTTTTGACTGCTTTTACGGCTGCAAATTTCTTTATTTTAGACTTTCTACTTACTCAAAGCCTCAGGAACGAGCAAAGCCTTTTTCGCAGAGCCCTTATCATTGCGGAGAATTAACAACCACTTCCCGGGGTTCACTCTGCTTTCGTTGTCAAGATGTAGGCTTAATGTAAGATCAGGTGGGTCTCCATGCAGGGTGCAGTTCACATCCTTTATTGTGTCCTCTTCAAAAGATGTTGTTGTTAAGACACACATCACGGCTGCTGATGTGTGAGCTTTAACTCGAAACGTTGTAGTATGAAATGCCGAGGGTCTGATGACTTTTGTTGAATTATCCAAAAATTGAGGAGGACCTAGGATAAAAGAAATAAAACAAAATAAAATTCTTGTGTATAAAAATGAACTGATCGTTGAAAAATTAACTCATTTATAGAATACTTTATCTATTATTTAGTGAAAAAAGGCTCGTAATTTCTTGTCGCGCAGTCATATACAAATCGCTTTTTCATCTGTGGTCAATAGCACTGCGTTGGGCTTACGCGGTAGACAACGGAACACATGTACAACCATTATATAACGGTATGGGAAATTGGTATTTTTTGAAAATGTAAAAGGAAATACGGAAAGTTATATTTTTGCATACTTTAATCACAAAAAAGCCCAACCCATATATTGTACGTTTTGTACAAATCACCTAACCCGAACTATACCCACATCTGACGAGGAAAGACACAGATCTGCTGTATATAGACCCATGTCCTTCGCACGTAATGATAGGCCAATCATCTTCACACTTGACTACAAATGTCTGGCTAATTGAGCCGTCATCTCCCGTGCGTCCGATCTCCTGTCCTTGTTTGTCCAACATGCGAGAGTAAGCGGGAGGATTTCCTTTGTCAAAGGAGCAGTAAGCGGTGACATTTTGTCCTTCGTTGATGAGATAATCGCCTTTGGCTTCATGGCCATTCACAGTCATTTTCGTGACGTTTGGCAGATCTGCGAAACAGAAGCAGGAATGAATACTCAAGCCCTTAGAAAAGGCACGTACATAGAATATCAGAGTATATATATATATATACATAAAGAGAGTATATATATATATATACATAAAGTTATCATCATATTTTTTAAAATAAGTTTTGCGTAAACACTCTGGATGTTTTGAAAGAATGTGAATGTGAGTTTATCAATATAAAACGATTTGTTGCAATTTGTATTAAGTTCCCAAACATTTTACACAAATTTATTGACGAAAATGTTCTGTATCGGGTAGTGTAATTACACCACAATGTAACTCTGTAACGCTGAGATCAGGAACACAGAAAAGAAAACAAAAACTTTTTCCCCAAACCTCGCTGCAGATACTTACACAGCACATCGAGACCAATCAAACGTAGAGTCCTAAACGAGTCGTCCGTCCCAGTGATAGAAAGTTCCATCAGACGAAATGACCGTCTGACCGGCACAGAGATGTGAATGTCAAATGCGAACATAGAGTTGCCGAGGTCACGATGCTGAGCAAAACAAGTAGTTTTATTTCCAGGACTCCAGTTCACAGTTGACAGCTTGTTTGACTGTCTTTTCCAAATAAACATGCAGTGTGTCGCCATCATGTGTCCTTCGCATATCTCAAAAAGGACTTTAAAATTGCCTGAGTAATTCGAGTGCTCCATTATATTTAGGTAATAAGTTATATTTGCAGTATCCAATTCTCTTTCCTGCCTTCTTTCACCAAAAGTTTGTGTTTCACCTGGAACACATATTGATTATTTTTAACGAAAATTTATTTTGCACTAGCCTTTCTAGCCTTGCACGCCACACCGTAATAAATTGAAGAAGTCTATTTGCTACACAGTCTGTTGGTTTCTGAAGAGATTACAGAAGAGAATATTTTCAAGCATACACGCCATTATACCTCTGTTTTCATCAGTCTATGTTTTTTTATGTGAAGTATAGAAACTGCCACGATAACCGTTTATTTTACTGGTTCTTATTCTTTTCAGTGTGGTTTATTATAACAACCTGGTATAGTACTAAACTGACTTCTATTTGCTAATTTGTATACTATCACAGACAGATGCTCACTCAGCCCTAAGTACGCAAATATAAGCAATATAACGCATTCACTAGAGACCAGAATGCTGTAGAAAAAAGCAGAATGTCTGGAATTAGTGGAAGGATAATATGAAAAGCTTCTAGGAAAAGATAACTTTTCTGACATCCCTTGAAAAATTCTTCGACAGCTCAATTAATGTTTACAAATCCCGTTGTCACATTACATAATTCTATATATTGTAAGTCTACTTAACACAAATCGATTTTGAAAATTTCTAGAGGGTGAAAAGTGCAAAACTTTGTATTGAGCATATCACAAATTTGCGAAACGGTTGAAAAGGTACTCACATGTGCTAACCAGCATTTGATTCTGAGGAATGAGAAGTAAAAGCAAGAAGCAACAGACGTTGCTTGTCAATGCAATCATGCTAGTGATTTCGCATGTACGTACGCTTAATTAATAAGGGTGATAGTTACATTTGCAGGGAGTTATATCTTTAGGGAACCAGTTTCGGTTCATTTTCCGTGAAGGCTCACACCCCGAGTCAGTTGCATTTTATCTTCCGCAAAGCATCAAATTGTCATTGTCATTTTCCCTCTCACTCTCCTCTTTCTCTCTTTCTCTTTCTCGCTCACACACACACGCACGCACGCACGCACGCACGCACGCACGCGCGCGGGCGCTATTATTACATCTGAAAAAAGTGGCGATTATGTTACACTATACATATACCCATTATGACTATTCTTGTCTTCCAAGAGTTGTCGGCTCAAATATTTCTCTTAGTACTTTTTCTCTTAACATTCCTCTTCAGCCTAGTGTTTCTTTTCCTTTACTTCATCCTTACATTTCATTTTGTTCTCTTTTTCCCTCGGATTCCAATAAAATCGTTTTGTTTTGTCTTCTTCTCCTTTATCTTCCTTTAATCATCGAAAGCCATAATGCCACCATGACATCGCATCGCCAGTCTTTAGATACCACTTCTAGTGACTCATCTCCACATGACATTTCGCTCCAGTTTTCGCGCAGTCGGGACCAAAGGCTACAGAAAAGTTTGTGTAAGAAATGCGCGTTGGAATTGTTGTAAAGATGCTAATGTTGTCTGGTGTCAGGAGGCTTTTACAGTCAATACACTGTTTGCGAAGAGCAGCGATGGCTCTCTCTCACACACACGCACGCATCCGCCCTCCACCAGCCCCCCCCCCCCACCTACACCCAACACACACACACACGAAGGTGTTAGTGTCCAAAAAATGGACTGTTGAAGGTTTTGTAATACCATGAACTCGTGTGTGTGTGTGTGTGTGTGTGTAAATCTGCAGAAATTGTAGAAAATGACGTGCATTACAAGACTTCAAGAGACGTATCAACTGAGCTGCATTTTCCCGAAAAATGCCAGGACGACGCCTGGCATAGCAGTCTATTTCAGACCTAACTTGGGTGGACAGGAAAGTAAGAAAACAAGATTATTACGTACTTGGCAAAATGGAAAAGTTGTAATAGTTTTGTGAAATACAGAGATGAGTAAAAGTCTCTTTCTTGTCAATATTTACATCTTAGCTTCTTCTTTCGCTTTAAATACTTGACACTTTGAATTCTACTTTCATTCTGAAAAAAACCCCTAGAATATGTCGGCAAATTAAGCGTCGTATGTTTCTAGTATACGATACAGACTGAATCATTATTAGATTTAATTCTTTACTACTTAGTCTGTTCATGTTTTCAAATGTTTAGTTTTTTTAGAAGCACAGACAAGGGAAGCATCAGATTTCCTGACAACTGCGATACACCGCCCATACCCCAACTCCACACCAATTATTGCATGACAGCTGCATAAACGCATTGCTTATCTTGGCTGGACGATTCCATGAAATAAAATAATAATTATAATTTCAGTTACCTTTCTCGTCAATTTCTGTTAACTAAAGGGAGAGTAGTGACATGCGTGAATGAAGACGAAGAGCTGGACTGCAACAATGAATCTGGCTTCCGTCTCAAGATACAGGATCGCACGCATGCTGTAATAACGGTTCCTGAAGTTTTCCATACAGAATCCGGAGTCTTCAGATGTCAGATAACCGGCTATCCTATCGATGACTTTAAGACATGTCAGTGGCCTCCTTCAGGTAAGATAGAATGCCACATGTTTGAACATTTTTTATTTAACCTTCTTGAAAAATGAAATCCTGATATTGTGATGACTTTGTTGTGTTCAAGAATCCTTATATCACAGACATTGATACGACTATAGACATAAACACCTCTTCCGAAAGCGCAACGCACAGATCATAGTCTAGGCACAAAAATTCAAGTACTTTTCCAAAATACACAATGCATATAGATCAAAGGCCTTTGTCATTGAAAGCATAAAACTTGTAAGAGAGCTATTCTGGCCCCATCAACACTGCTCCAGAGTCCCAGCGACCATCTGCCACTCCGTTCGAAGAAAGATCCGAAGAAAACTTTGCATTTCCACAACTTTACCTCAAGACACACTCAGGGCAAGTATGCCAAAAGAAAACTAACTCTGACTATAATTACTGAATAGTACTCTGAGCAACACTGGATTCCCGTGTACACAGGTCAGCAACTGCAACAATTAAAAAAAGGAAGGTTCCAAAACTCATTTTAGATCTCCCGATGGGTACATCACCACAGCAGGAGTAAGAGTGGGAATTTACTTCTCTAACTTTACTGCAAAAATCCGTGATCTAATACAGACAATACCCATGCTATAATACAGGCAATATCCGTGGAATATTACACAGCATCCTTATGTTCCTCAGTCAAGTTTTAAAAATATATTATCTCATTTTATTTGTTCAATCCTTTCTATTATTGTGCTTTCTTATATAATTTCCTTTCTATACTGTGCTTTTGTAACCCTATTGTTTTCACTTATTCTTCGGTTTAGTAAAGTCCCACTTCTCTTGGCACGCTGCGCTATAGAAGTATACGTTATTCTTAATATTATTGTCTTTCTCTCCAACTCTCTATGTGCTCTTGAAGGACTTTCAGCCAAAAAAACTGCAAACAAAGAAAAATTATATTCAAGGTCAATGCATAGGACTGAAAAACAAAGTGTAAAAACACAGAGTGGAAGAATTCATGACCACTTTTAGTTCGAATTTACTCATCCATCGTCAGGGTAGGAAATATTTTGAAATTTCTCCATCCTAGTTTGATTAAACACGGTGTTCACTCTATACATTATCCAAAGCATGCATACACAAACATTCATACATAAATACATTTCTGGGTCACTAACGTAGCAGGTATTTAAAAAACATGGCAACAGAGTGAAATGTTACTAAAGCTCTGTCTAACGGCTGGTCATACTGACAATACTTCTGACAGTTCAATGTGTGTGTGTGTGTGTGTGTGGTGTGCGCGTATGTATTCGTACCACATTGTCTTGCAGATTACAAAACAGTTTCCATCATCAACTCCAGTACTGAGCAAATACGTAAGTTTAGAATTTTTTGTGCTGTAGTATGCATTTCTTACCTCCTCCCCCACCCCGCCCCGCTCAAACACACGCAGGACATGCAGGCACACGCATTTGAGAAGGTTTGCAACCTTTGCCCAGTAGTAGTTTTATGTTGCTGTTTTCCAGACTAAGGATGGGTTATATCGGCGCACTTATCAATAATTAGGGTACACATATAATGCACCGAAGGGTCATGAACCCAGCCGAAGTATTACTTACGGTTCGTTTGCCAAGCCATGCTAAAACTTTCAGTATAAACTTTGAAACCGATAAGATCGAAAAAAATTGTGGCTGTAACATGAAGGAACTTGTTGAATATTTCCAGTCGACATACAATATGGTTTAATGTCAGTTTTTATCTTTCCTTAGCATATTCTGCAGTAAACTGTTAAAAAGCAGTGCTCTGTTATTTGTGACACTTTTTTTCAGAAAGTGCACTTTCTTCTCAAGCCGAATTAGACAACTTAGCAGATGGAGGTACGTATGTCACATATTAAATACAACATTACTAATTTTGATAAATCCTGCCTTTATATTGATTTCTCAAAACTGGATATAGGGACAAGAATCCGAATTTTTTAAAAATGCATTTAAATCTGTAAAGCCAGTTTCCGGTACATATCGTACTCCTGTGTAATCAAGGCTTCAGGCGAAGGCCCATAAAATTACTTAGGAAATACAATATCACTAGCCTAAGCTGTCTTGACAAATGTTTACTCGTTGGTGGAGTAAATTTGTACAAGAAAAACAGGTGACTGCCGCTTGGAGGAAAAACCTTTATTACATTTAAAACAAGGGAACTGGACCAAGCTAAGACATGAGAAAGAAAAAGACGAAGAGCATCTACATGTTTTGGGGCACTACCCCTTCATCAGGACGACACAAAAAACGACGAAAAAGCGAAAAAAAGGGAAAGACTTAGCTTCAGTAGATGTCGTGGTATTCTCTCTGTCGTGTCTAGGGGTATGGCGCTTATGTGTTTTACTAGTCTGCTCGTTAACTAGAGTTACAACAACATAAAATGTGGCAAGAAGGGGGAAACTAACACTGCGATCGCTGCCTAATTTCATCAATTTCCAATCGGCTCGAGCCCCCACCGTCTTGCTTGTCACGCGCACAGCTTCATAAAAAGCTTCAGATTTATTTACAGTTACAACATAGATTGTTTCACTGCAGAATGAATGATGCTCCAATATACATCTACTGACATGTAGAACAATCACTCGCACTCTCATATATTCATCCCAGCTACGCTACACGTATCTACACGCACACGTTATTTACTGGGTTAAGAATTCTACCGTACCCATACCTCACTGGGGTGAACACAAGGAAAAATTTATCCTTTCCGTACTAAAGCTTCTATGAAAATGACGTCACGCCTACGTGTTAACACACAATAAGATCGACCGACGATCATACAAGAAATAACCGTAGGTTTCTACAAACCGACAAATCATCAAGTTTGATTTACTTTCTTCTAAGTTTGTTCAACTAGCTTTGAGTTACGGTCGTGTCTTACTTTCCTACACTGTAGGTAAAGTCACTTTCACGATGCTGGATAGGAATATTGCAGACGCCACGTCTCTCAGCTCCACAGTCACAGCAACGGTCCGAAATGCACGAGTTCTTTTTCCGCCGGACAAGAGCCACCCCTGTTGCAGAAGTCTGCTGGTTCTCTTGGATAACGGTTGTACTTTTCTACAATACTTTCGTCATTCAGCATTCGGCGAACAACTTTTCCGGTAGGGTGCCTATATAGCCCTGAGCTCGGACTTGCAAGAAAAACTTGAATGGGCTTTCTACCCGTTCGGGGTGGTAGGCTGTAGCCCGGAGGGTTATTCGCCCCCACCTCTCAGCCGACCCCCTCTCAGGGTGACGGGTCAACCGGGGGACGGGGTGCGGGTTCCCCTCGCTCTTAGCCGGCTACCTCCCCCGCTCCACTGCGCTTTCTCTCGGCTGGCTGTTTTGGAGAGCCAGTCGGGTCGACCGTAACAATTTGCTCTACCTCCTGATTGGGTAGGCAACTAGACGCCAGAAAAATCATAACAGTAGATGTGGCGCATGGGCTGGACAGCAGGAACATGATGTAGGATTCCATATTCTTACGGTCAATGGAATCTCCCTTCATTTTCCTCTTCAGACGATTGCATTCTCTCAGTACCCCGCATCAGGACAAAAACATATGGACAGCGCATGTTCACCTTCTCCTCATCCACCCAATGGAACTCACTTTCCCACAACATTCGACACTCCCCATCACTACTGACTTTTAAACGAAACTTGAAAACTTTTCTTTTCCGCAAGTACCTTGCCTGACGTCGCGACTGCCTGTCTGGATTAACTTACAACTTTCGCTGTTCATCGTCTCTTTAAACTCTTTGACACCGTGCGAAAAACCGACAGCCCGCTCCATTGGCACTACGTTTCCGCCCTACGGGCGGGATTAAGTCCGTTCGAATTATGATTTTTAAAATTTCATCTGCTAATCTTTTAAGGGAAAGAACTCTTACAATCGAAAGCTGAATCATTTCTTCACGAGTTGCTTCCCTTTTCTGTGTTTTAAACTGTCAATCAGATCCGTTTCCGGCAATAATTTGAAGGGGTGGGGTTTCCACATGTGGTCTGTCACTTGAGAAATGCTAGATTTGCTCTTCAAATTACACGCTAAAGAGGAAAATGACATTGTTTCGCAAATTTACTGTGATAAAGTGGATGAAGATAAGAGTATTTGTGCCTGAAAGACCTAAGAAAGTGATTAGGAAGAGAAAAACGAGGGAGCACGTGTACTGAAGAGTACCGAACAGACACTGAGACTGAATGGCGAGGACTTTTTGATTTCTTCAACTTCAGTTGTGTTTCCATCAAAGGATTTACAAAATTATGGAACAAGGTCCAAGAAACACGGTAAGAAATGAGTTTTCTTTATTTATTGTAGTTAGTTAGCAATTTTAAATAATGTTTTTATTGTTTTGGGTGATTTTTTTAATGAATTTTTGAAAAAAGGCTAAAAATGCCCCGGCCCCCCGGGACCTACTCTAGGTAGGATTCTCCGTCACAATTGAGTTAAGATACTTTTACACTCATCTGTGACTGAAGGACGATCTGTTTCCCAACCTGTTGGTCAGTGGTGCGTTCATCTCTCCCTCTATGTGTGTGTGTGTGTTTCATTGCTTTGACTAGAATGTCTGTGTCCCTCGTCCACGCGAAGTGTGTATAAAATGTGTTTTCGCACGTTAAAAATCCACATTTTATTTTATTTATTATTTATTTATACCACAGACCCTCATGTTGTCAGCTGTGTGTGAGGGTGCGCTGAAATGACGTGCAACTGGTGTGTTTCTGCTGTGTTTAGTGTCAGCTAGATAATCTGTGAAGCGGCTGATGAGTGGGCGTTCAGTCTCACCGATGTAGAATAAAGTGGGACAGAGGGTGCATGTGATGGCGTAGATGATGTTACTGTTGGTGCAGGTGAAGATGCGCTTGATGACAAAAGTGGTGTTCGTTGTGTAGAGTATTGTGGCGGTGTTCAAGTAAGGGCAAGTGTGGCAACGGGGGACATTGCATGAGGTGAAGCCGCAGGAAGGGGGGGGGGGTGGAGTGATCGGTTTGAGTTTAGAGTGTACTAAAAGATCCCGCAGGTTTTTTTTATCCCGCCGAGATGCTAGGAGGGAGTTTTTTTTGAAGAGGTGGGGTTCAGATTTAGACAGTATGTGTCAGTTAGAAAGGAGGATCCTATGTACTGGAAGGTTGTGAGGGTGGTGGGTCAAAACGGCGATAGGCCGAGGTTCCGTGTGTCTGGAGTGGTGGGAGGGTTGGAGTGTGAGTGCACGTGGTGTAGCGGCAGCTTTCTGTTTAGCAGATTGTAGAAGGCTGGGAGGATAGTTGCTGGCGAGGAAAAAATCTACCAATCTATCGGATTGTTCAAGGAAGTCTGTATCATTGGAGCATAATCTGCGGAGTCTTAGAAACTGCGAGTATGGTATGCGGTGCAGGGTGGAGGATGGGTGAGATGAGTGGAAGTCCAGGTAGGAGTGTGAGTCTGTAGGCTTGTAATGGATGGTGGTTGCTAGGTGGCGACATTCGACATGGTGCCATTCGATTGGTGGCGAGTATTACTACATATTTATCTGTGATTTAAAACTGAATGGTGTAAGCTGGTACCCGCAGATTATTGGAAGAAACCAAATACATCTAAATTCAAATTACTTTTACAACTAAAAAGAAACACGTCCTCTGTAATTTGATTGGATTGAAGTTTATTATATTATTTAGTGCAATGCTATGGCAGCATCTTGAATGACCAGGGTGTATATGTGTCTAAATGCACCTGGAAGGTAAGGAAATAAACTATGACTTGACTTTAAACAAATAAAAGCCTTTGGACAGCTTGATATTATATTGTAATCCTTAAATATTAGCATTTTAATCACTAAAAACAAAGGTAACTGCACTTAGAGGAAAAAAACAAAACAAAACAGAAAGACTGCTTTGAATTAAATTGCCATGTCGGTGTAAAAAACAAACAAATGACTAGGTGTAAAAAATTGTGATAACAGGGGGAAACTGGTCCAAACTAAAAACGATACAAAGGGAAATGTGTTGGGGTACTACCTATTTATCAGGAGATCAAATCGTGTAAAAAACACTTTTCCATCAGACCGATCACCACATGGACCCAGATGTAGTGCCACTTATATAAAAACGAGAGCTGGCACAGGTGAAACCAGCATTGTTTAATTGTTGGAAATCGGTAACTCATGAATTGTGGAGTGGCTTAGACTGCACACAATATCGAATGCAGTTCTCACACAGGGAACAGTGCACATGTACTGTGGGGGTTAACAAAACTTCTCAGGCCTACCTCGCCCATGAGCCGAAAGTGAGATTTAGAAAGCATGCTGTCACCCAAGTACGGTTACATCAGCAACAAGAAGTCAATGGCTCTTGTTGTTCAGAGACTATAGTGGGCACCTGTCAGCAAGTCCTGAATCGTAGTGGCGATTGGGTAAGCAGACCAGCACCTCGCGATCAAAGAGCGCGTGCCAGAACACCTGGCAGGATCGACAGATTCCGGTTCCTTGCTCATAACGACGACTTAGGGGTTATCAGAGTTGAGTTAAGGTGACCTGTGCTTCTGTAGAGAAAGGAAAGGGGACAGGTGAGATTAGTTACACATTGCGCTCGCTAGAGATTGACAGGATGACGTCAGCAAGCTAGTATTACACTTGCAACAACTGGTCGGTGAAAACGAGTAACCTAAATATACCAGCTAGTGCCAGTCGTGGGTCTTGGGTTTGACATCCGACTGATCCCGCCTGCGAGGGTGGAAGCACGTGAGGGCAATAGATCCACCTCACACAGTTGGTCTACAGAGAGAAGAGGTCCAAACAGCCACTAGACAGTTTAGTGCGAAGTAATTAGTTGCATGGTTAAGCAAGCCAAAAATGCGACGGACAATAAAAGATGTAGTAAAGCTTCGTACGTGCATATCTTGTAGATGGTGAGACAGTGGTACGACAGTGGAAGGAAGGTTACAAGTTGACCGGAGGGGACGGTGAGTGAGACGAACGCTAATGTCACACACCATCATCCTAACTCCTAATTGAAAAAGAGACAACACAACCTTCTTTCTAACTACTGACTAAAATCTGAAAAACCCAGACTCAGGTCGACCTATTGGTGCTATTTGCAGCTGTCCTGCAAGCACCTCTAAGGCCAACGACAGGATAAGGAAAATTTAGCCTTTGATGAAAGATTTTCATGAGGAAATTAGATTTATTTTAAAGATGTCGAGAAGCAACATCTGAGTAATGACGAGTCTGTTGTGGCTTACTATTGAACACCTGGTCCCGGACAGTTCATAAGGATAAACCAGTTATGTATGGCTACAATTATCTGGGTGCTGATCATATTTTTGTGGTTAAGCGTCCTACTCCAGCCTGTGGAAGTCCCAAAAGACGCCAAGTTGAATACACAGTCCTTGGGACGGGAGATCGGTTGTTGATCTCATAGCAGAGTGGAGAGAAGAGGCCCGCTCCTAACAGCTCAGGTTTGACAACCTCCTCACCACTTTGAACCTAGCATATGTGCAGATAGAAAAAAAACATAAAATGTACAGGAACAACATGTTCAAATCGCCTTTAGGATTGTCATGGGAGAGATGTATTTTTATTGAATCAGTTTCTAAGCTTTTTTATTATCTTCCCTTTACGTTTCTTTCTGGTTTCTCTTTCGTTTGAGCCCCTTTTCCCCTTTTCGCGTTTTCTGTCCACGTGGTGATCGGTGTGATACACTAAGAAGTGGGATACACTAATAGGTAGGGGGTGGGTGTCCTATTAGTTTGTTGGTTTATTTGATTTTTTTACCTTTTCTCAGTTCTATTGTCCCCATACTGCTCCCTTGATTTAGAGTGAGCGACGGAACTGAGCTTAAATTTCATGAACATCACGAGAGAATATCTTCTTGCAACTTTCGTCATGCTGACATTATCCAGACTTCATTGTCAATTACTCTGTGTTTGGTTTCTTGTTTATTCCTGTTTTTAATGCATTTGCTTTAGTAACTATCCAGAAAATAAACAAAAGCTATTTTACATCGCCAGATCTCATTTCTGTTCCGGCAATTGTGGGCGTTGTGCTTGCAGCAATAATACTCACCGCCATTGTAGCTGTCGTCATTGTATACAAATTAAAACTGATGAAAGGTAAAGCTTACATATATAATTAACACATTGTCAGAGGTCAAATGGAAGTTTAGTTAGATAAAATTTTAAGAGACCTTGTTTTTTCCACTTGTAAATAAATATTAAAAATCCTAGATTTTGATATTTGGCCCTTGCTTCATACATTTCTCTGCAGAATTATGTTGTGACGGATACTTTAGGGTATAAATGATCTTCCATTTTGTCGAAATGTGAATTCCTTGACTACTAGCGGTGAGAGTTGAGAGTTGAAAGTCGACTTACTTATACATGTTATTCGCAAAAGTGTATAGTTCAAATTTCTGGCTAGCAATATCTGACACATTAGACTTGATTGTGGCTGTTTCAGGCTTCGGGAAACATCAAAGACAGTAAGTTAATATCTGCATTATTTGAAAAACTGTTCAGTACAATAGAAGTTTAATCAACCTTTCTGATCCCTACTGATAGTTACAAAAGTATCGACGGGTCTGATATTCTTCCATGACTCGCAAGAAAAAAAGTAGTAAAGAAAAAATCCCTCTGTTATTATATCCAGCTCTGTCAAGTATTCACGGCACACGAATTCTTATTGTATTCTTGTCCAAAAGAAATTAATTAGCTGTGGCATCGAAATTATCGCAAATGGTTTGTGAGGACAAATGAGTCGCACATTCCCCAGGAACACAGTAACTTCCCTTCGTTCTAATTGCTAGAACCGTGAAAAAAGTGTCTCCAGTTAAGTAGGTGAGAGGTTTTTGTGTGTACTTGTGCATATGTACAGTGCATGAAACAGATTATACCTTTCTTGTCGTGCAATTACTTATTTCATGATTTGTTATTCTATAAGTTTTTTACAATTAAAAAATATAATCTTGTCTAATTATTTTACTACTGCTTTTTTTCCAGGCATGACCAAGAAGAGCAGCTTCCTATGATACAACCAGGTCGACCTGCGATTTTATGTGGCCAAGATGAAGAACAGATACAGTGAGAAACGTATCTTGAAATACACTCTGTAATTTTTAGTCTTGCAAAACTATTTCTGCCCACAGCCATCTGGTGTACATGTTATATGGCTCCACATAACATCTCTTTTTGGGGGGGGTGGGTGGGTGGGAGGGGATAGGGAAAATTGGACCTGTAGCAGTAGCTATCCTTCAGTGTTTTTATTTAAGGTCTACTTGAATTTAGAACGTGCTAAATGCATCTTTGGCTCGTTGATCTCTAATTCTGTCAAAAGCTAACGATACCGAAAAGGGTCGTTTAAAAGAAAGGGGCGGCAGATCTTTTTGAAGATCTGCCATGTTCCTTACTTTCGAGTCTCTCTTTGCATGTGTTTGGGTACGGTAGGCTCCCTTGGTCGCATACGTCAGCATACGGTTGTGTCTAGCGCTGCCAGTACTTTGTTGGGATTATCATACCGAAAATCGCAAATTTTTGATCGTTACGTTTGTCAGGGGAGAGAAAACACTGAAAGGGTCCTATCTCTTCTCTTTCCTACCTGTGACGTAAATGTATGGACTTAGGTGTTGAACAATGACTAAACCTCCACCCTGCGAATCAGATTCATAGGATAACCTTTCATGTGAAAGCGACTAGAAAGCAGTTAATGTGGGAAGCAATCATTTGTAGAAAATGATGAGAGTTAGGCCATTGCACCCCACCAAATCGAACCCAAATTTTTAGAAGGAGAAGAGAAGAGTAGAGAATATCAGAACAGTGGGGTTCTGGTGCGAAGAAATTTTCTGTTGTCTTAGCCCCACACCACCCACCCAAAATGAAAGAAAACCAAGTAGAAAAACTAATTGACAAAAAACCCACACATGAATCATTAATTTACAAATACTTATTCTGGACAAATACAGTAATTAAGTCACATATAAAATGTCAATCATTAGTCAATGTGGTAAACCAGTGTTTCACTGGTATTAGCAGTTCATATTATGCACTAATATCATTCTACGTCTTGTTGAATGAAACACAGAGAGCTGGAGGGGTGACTAAGTGAATCTTTGAGCTGTTCCTTCACGTCAGACAAGCGGTTTTTTTTAAGACAGCTGAAATATCCATCATGATCTCCACATGATCTTCACACACAGAAATGTAATGGCACAAAAATGTACAGAGTTTCCTCTGCAGGAAGAACTTGCTCATTCTGATTGTAGATCATTTTCAATTGTAAACAGCGATTTATTTACAGATGACCGAAAAAAGAAATAAAAAGATTAGTAATAGTACAAGTAGTAGCTATTAGTATATTGTAAGAAGGCACATAGTCATGATCATCTTCATATATTTCGTCACCTACCTCTACCATTTCAAGTTTCCTTTTTAGTTTTTGTTTCTCAGCTGCTGGAATGTCACGCACATCCAGCTCTGTTCATGTAGTGCAACGTGGTGGTTGACACATATTCCCGTTGCTTTGCACAGATGTTGATGAAAAGGAATTCAAAACCAAAATCTCTTACAACACGTCAGTGAGTCTGTGCATTCCCTCTTTTGCACTCATAAGCTAATGTACCCGACTGTCCTCACCAGAAATGTATGCAGACTCAGAGTGTTGTGGAAAATGCCAAGAAACAAACTCTCTTGCTGGCTGTATGAACCCTTACTAATATTAGAATGAATGACTGCTACTTGGAGTGGTAAAGAATAGGACGACAGTTAATCTGAACCAAGTAAAGGGACAAAACACACACAGTCGACGTTTCGGAGCACACGCCTTTGTCAGGACAATCAACAAACAGTAGACACGAAATGCTCTCGTTGCTTGTGTATAATTTTTCGTGTATTTACTATTTGTTCATTGTCCTGACGAAGAGGTAATGCTCCGAAACGTCTACTGTCTGTGTTTTGTGCCTTTACCTGGTTCAGATTAACTGTTTTCCTACTCTGTACTTGCAGATTTTAACACACTGCTAAAAAAAGCATTTTACTGTACTTACATTTTGTCAGCAGGTGTGAAGAAATTTGTATGCATTTGTTTTTCGCTGTTCTCTGCTTTTGCTTGGAATATACAAGAGTCTGAAAATGCACGAGTTGCATTCTAGTT
>SMGT01015891.1:36072-65571 GCA_004794575.1 Lanistes nyassanus | reverse complement strand
TATATGTTACTTCTCCCTCATATTTAAAAAAACAACGTGACTAGATATTCAGCTTTAAACGACTCAAAGGTCCTGTCAGATAAGCAGAAAAATACCTAAAATATTCCTCCAGCTTGGAAGTATTTCTCTGATATTTGACATCGTTAGTTGGACTGTCCGAAGTCCTTTTATGTCCTCTATGGTTATCATACTTTCTGGTTCCGAATCTGGTTTTACTTGGGCTATTTTTGTCAGAATCTAATAACCTAGCTAAAAACAGTACGGGAGAGAGGGGTTGGTAGTAAACTTTTTTTTAAAGAAAAAAGCTTCGGGAGTTAAAGCATTTTATTAATTTTTTAATCCAAAGAAACGAGAAACCGTTCTCCTAAGTAACGCAAGAGCAGTATTTGCTTTAACAACTAAACTTAGAGTACATGTCATCAGAAATCCACAATGTACCCCACATGTGGGTGTAACGTTTTAGTCCTGTTCTGCCCTTGGATGTGCGCCTGAGTACTCACAGCGGAACTGGAGTGCAACAGGTAGAAGCCTACAAAAGCGACTGACACACACCAGTTTCACACGCTTTTTTTCAACAAAAAGCCAACCGTGTGAAAATACCCACATTTAATTAACTCACAATAAATGATTAACGAGTAACGGATGAGAATGGCGGCGATAATATTAATGTGAACGTTCTGAGACAGTGCTATGCTGTGAAAAATTTTCACACCGAACACAAATGTCAGAGTCACAACACTTGCATCAGCACAGTACACACGACTTATCTCGCGCGCAGGATGGCACAGTCCGAGTGTGTGATCGAACTGGTGACGTTGTGGTCGATGTTTCTGATGCGGGATGAAGATGATCACGGTTGAGAGGTGATGGGGTAATGACGTGGCGGGCGACGAAGTGAAGACGATGGCGAATGGAGAACGATCGAGATGTTGAACTAGAACTAATAAGGCGGCGCAACGGCAAAACAACGAAGGAAGAATAGGATAAATTGGAATAGTCGACGAAACAGGAATAGGCGAACGAAGAACAGGCGCATAGGCACAACTGTGCACATCAGCGCGGAAACTTTTGTCGGATCGTGCGACGGTTAAAGCTGCGTCCCGGACAAAAGTAGACCACGCGACATTTCCACAACTTAAACGGTCTAACTCTTCACTAATAAAATTTTGCAAAACGTAACATCACAATTGCAAAACCACTAAGTGTTTTGAGGTAGGCTTAAACAGACGGCGCAACCAACTGACATGCATTCGTTCGGTAGAAAGAAATAATACTTAACCAGCAAAGACAAAGTCTTTCTTGCAGTTTACGTGCCTTAAAATGTGCCTGAGCACGGCAGAAAGAAAAAAGCAAGAACCCAACAAACCAAAGTAAAAGAGAAAGAAGCATCAAACTGATCACTTGTTTGTAGTTTTGTCTGAATCATCAGTTATAGCTCTGACAGATATACACGTGGTTTTTTTTCTCTATGTGCATTCTTCATGTGCCAAGTCTTTGCAGACCATACATTGCTTATCTGGAAGACTGTTTGACTAAGGGTCACAGCACACCAAACAGAAATATTCGTCATTGTCTGATTAATTGATCCTGCAGTTGTGACGAAGTCTCTTTTTTGTCTTTGCTTGTTCATTTTGTTTCTTTCTGGTTTTCTGGCTCTTGTCTGTCAGAATAGTTGGTTGCCAACGTTTCTTTCCCTTGGATGGTTTCTGACTGGGTCCTTCTTTTGGGAAAGGCCTCACATCCTGAAGAGAATTTTTTTATTTCATTCAAACAGGTTTTAATATATCAATTTTCGAGAAAACCAGTACAATGAGTTTTTGCACAATATGTATTCCTCTGTCGTGCTGACAAAGCGTTCACGATGTCCCAAACGTCCGAATTCAGAGTCTAAAGTCAGTAGCGGGTGTGTCCTCTATGGTCTTCGGCAACGGCCTTGCACCTGGTGGGCGTGGGGAGCAGCAGACGGTACACCTTTGTTATCCCGCCAGGCATGTCATTATCAAGGGACCATACTCAATAGACCATGCGACCTCATGTCAACTTAATTCTTGTTATCATTATACCCGAATGCATGAAATTTGACTACTCCTTGCCACTGTGTCAATTTGCGATTCTTTTGGTTTTGATTATATTTGCTCAGATCAGAATTCCTATCACTGTCCTCTCCGAGGAAGTGCTGGTAATAATGCGAATGGTTGCAGACTTTATTCCAAAAGCTTGTCACAAAACTCTGTATGGAAATATTCAAGATATTCTCAGCTTTTAAACTTTCTTCATCTGCTTGAACGTGACGTACCCGTCTTACCATTCTCATCAAACATTCAGCCATTATCTCAGGTTGAATGACTGTTCTTGGGAAGTTGGTGGACAATCAGGTTTCTAATTTACGACTGAACCATCTGACTGTGACTCCCCTTGCAATGGCTGTGGCTCACAAGATGGAGGGATTTGTTGGGTGAAGTTCTCAGCAGATGATGGGCAGGGTCTTCCATTGTACAAGATGGCTGAAATTTCAACATCCGTGAAACTTTTCTTATCAAATGGCCAGATTCCAGATACTGTGAAGTAATTTATTAAATTTCCTGGAACAGCACCTCTTGCCCAAACATCTTGGACCTGAGCAGAGAGATCGTAGATGGTTATTGTTACTTTGCGTTATGTATAGGCCTATCCTACCAGATAAATACTTTATCTGCTAGAGAGACTCGGAAGATGCATTCTTAGCATTGATATGAACTGGTAAGAATTTGATAAAAATTTAAAGAGACTACACTAAACGCTAAAGTATGAAAACTCTAATAATATAAGACAACTCATATATGTAGAACTCACCGAGTTCTAACAATTGTATTTGTGTCAGCTTGATGTGTCTCTAGTTGTACAAGTCTAACTGCATGTGCATGTCTTCTTCCACTTTCATTGTAGTAGTAAGGCGACAGTTTCTTTATGTCATTTTTTCCTTCCTCACTTTTTTTAAAGCACAAACTTCTTTCTTTCTTATAAGTATACTGTACATCGCAGGGTGACGCCGATTACTTGTGCACGCGAGGAGCTGATAGCAGAAACAGCGCCTTCAAACAATGAGCTGCAACCCATGGATCCACCAGTCCAACAAGTCGAAAGGTAGGGAGGCCATCCTGATGGGCTTTACGGACTGATATGTCTATCAGCTCTGTGTTCATTCTTTTGATCATCTATAATTTGCATAAGTCTTATCCTCATAAGGGAAACGTGTCATTTTCGAGAACAATAAAGTATTGTCTCTTCTATATACGAAACAGTCTGGCTTAGTGGTTTCCATGGTTATGATTGTTATGCAGAATTGAAATCATGCTTTCTTAAACCATCAGAAAGGCTAGTCCCAAGAGATAATTCACTGCTCCTACAGTTGCGTTATTCTAATGATATCTGAAGGGATTTAAACGTATTGATCTATAACCTAAAAAGGAAGGTCTACCGTGCGGAAGAATTTACGACAGCGTTTGTAGGTGCTACGTTAGCAAAAGGAGGGCTGTTAGCACGCCTACAAAAACGCCGAAAAGTCTGACGGACATTGTTCGTAGTAAAAGAGTTGTCTAGGATTACGTATCTTCTCGTGTACATGCGTACAAGCTCTGCGTGCTAATGTGGTATGCATTTTTCTATGATTGATGGAGGTGCGTGTATGCATATTGACGCCAGCGTGTATGAGAAAGTTTATGATATTAACGCATGTCGTTGTGTCAAAAGGAGCGTCTTTAAAAAGAGAAGAGGAAAAGCAGACGAGTCAGATTATTCAGAGCTTCAAAGGCATTCAGAGTAAGAAATTCGGGTCAGTCACTCGCTCTTGAGTCGCTGTGCTCTCACAGTGACGTGAGATTTATTAAAGTTTGCATGTAGGAGCAAAGACACAGTGACGTGAGATGTAAAGTTTGCACGTAGGAGAAAAGACACAGTGACGTTAAATGTAATCAAGTTTGCATGTAGGAGCAAAGACGCCTTGTTGCTGTGTCCAGAGTGGAAGGATGACAGAGCCATTGCCCATACTGCAACAGTAACTGAACCCGCTACCGCTCGACCCCCGTTACAGTTCTATATTAATTTCTCAGTATATTGGGTTTGAAGAAGTAATATTCTTTAAACAAACAAGCCAACAAAACAACTAACATATGAAGATAAAAAAGGTAAAAGTTCAATCATAGCGTCAAGAAATTTGAGAGATAAAAGTGTTCTGTGCATTGCTGTAAATGTAGGAAATCAACAGTAATAAAACATTATAAACAAGCAGGATACGTACAGAGTCTTCGTATGGGGAAATTTATTGTAAATGTGTCAATGCTAACGATAAATTGAACTGCATTTATGGATTATTTATGCAAGCTGCCGTTTGTCGAAAGAGACTTGAGTAGGCAGTGGCCAACATTGATGAAATTGTCTCCCTTGGGGGCGCTCGGGTCACAAGGTACACTAGATGTAAGGAAAGTGACCATTTTGCCTCTGGGAAAAGCTGCAGAAAGTGTGTTTCACGCTTGTCTGCTACCCTTTTTACGATGCCAAGTGGCTAATGTTGTGTAGATGGTTGCGAAAAAAGAAAGGGCGCATACATCTCAAGAATCCAATGGGAAAAAAATCTCCGACAATCGCTGTCAAGAGGCAAGGCCCACAGAAAGACACCTGGCCATGCGCCTACTGACTGCAGTATCGTCTGCTATGGCCACCTTTTGCCAAATGACTCCTACCCACGATACACCGAAAGAGATAATATATGAATTGAAAATTGCTTTTCATGAAAACTTGTGAAGTTATGTTTAGCTGTGTCTGTTAGGCTTCAACTGAATGTGATTAGCCTACTTATGCTACAACAAGTCAGTGTAAGTCCAGGTTAATATCCCAATAGGCAGCTGCTTCAGGATTAGCATTTATTATTAAAAACTGGCTACAGACCTTGATTGAGTTGTAAGGCCATTAAAGTGAAACGGGGTCTGAATCACTTGGCCATCAAAAAGAATTTCAGTATGAATCGCATGGCCATTAATATTTTTTCAATTTTGTGGAATTCTGTGTTTGTGAAAAACGAAACAGCAATCGGTGACTTTCCACTGCACAGGGAATTGGGATTTAGATTCTGCCTTTTTTCTCAATTGAAATCTGCAGTGGTACAGTAGACTCCATGAAGTCCTCCAGAAATAGACTACAGACATAAGAAAACCTTCAATCCTTACACAGGTTGATGGAACCACATCAATTATAAGAACATTTATGGCCTTATCCTATAGGTATCTTAAAATAGGCATCATAAAAAAGAGAATGGATAAATACATAAGAGGAATACATTCTGAGTCTTTGCATGGGGAACGTTTATTGTAAGTTAGTTTATTATTTAAAGGTACAGTGCTTCAATCTCGCGGTGATTTCGCTCGACGAGGGGTGTGGTCCTATTACTAAGCGCTGCACTGAAATAGCCACCAGACTGATAGCAGCAGTAAGATGGCCAGTGCGGACAGCTAATTTAATGTGCGGTGAGAAGGCGAATGGAGTTTGAACAATGTGCAACTCAAGGAAATAACCTTCCATCTGCTAGTTCGCAGCTCTACCAACTGAGCTAACCAGCCCCTGTTTTATTTTAAGCCAAAAGCCTGTAGCTTTATATACCTTTTTTAAGTCTAATCTACCTGTTTTTTCTCTCTATCCCCATTTTCTTTGTCCCTCATATCTAAGTAAACATTTAATGTTTTTCCCTATAACCAGAGTAATGTTTTTCTCAATTTCAGCCACTAAATTCACAAAGTTCAGTCGAAGATGGATGTAGAAAATCATCTACGCGAACAACCAGCTGAGAAGGGGTAGGAACCACATAAGTTTTTCAAATTTTCCTTCAGTTCGTATAATCATTGTACAAGCTCGTTAGTCAGCCCTTTCTAAATTCCACATACTACATAATGACCGCGTTTCTGTTTAGTACGAGGAATTGAATGAGTACTGACATTTTCTGTGTTGATATCGGCAAAGAGATGTTATTCCATTAGTTTATAGAATCCTTGTTTATTATTAATGTACTTTCTTGTCATTGAATAAAACTCAATAACACAGACAGCGATACGAACAATGATAATGAACACAATGGTTAGTGTTCAGTTGCAGAAATATAAAAAGAATTTGAAGGATATATTGTATATAGTAATTGATAAAAAGAGCATTTTGAAAGACAAAATTATCAGAGTCGAAAGTAGACAGAGTTTTTAATCTTCCCTAGAAAATGCGTTACATTAATGTGTGGCGCAGTGAAACATGAGCACAAATTCTACTTCTCCTGCTGTACTAGCCTAGTAGTGAACTTACGCTGCCGACACAAGAGCATGTACGAGAAGTCACTTTGTACACTTTCCTCGCAACGTGGTTTTTGTTCCCGCGCTTATTTGCCCATGCGTGGACGACCCAACCCAACATCCAAATTGGACACGGCACAACACATCAGCAATGGCACAAGTTTCTGACGACCCGAGTACCTAGCCATGTAGTATCTTCTTGTCATAAAATCTGAGCAGAAGTGCAGACATAGCATGCATATAATTTATTCCATTATTTCGCTCATGACAGATTGTGGTCAATATAAGTTTCTTATTCTCCTCTTGCTCTGTTTTAGACAGAAAACTCAACTTTAGTTGGCAGTCGTAACTGGGCAAAGGATTTTTTTATTTTGTTGAGTTTCTGAGTCGTAGAAAAGGCGAAGTTTACAATATCTTTTTATTGAACAATTGTGTGGCTGCTTTAACTCTTCCTTATGGACACGGATAGATCTTCTTAACACAATTCTATATTAACGTTTTTGTTTCCTACATTGTAAACTTAGTCTTGCACAAATAATTTCGAATACAAGCACATTCACACAAAGAATGCATAATCGTCTTCTTTATTATTCTTTCTGAGTTGTCGCTTTACTTCATTGCCCCACCCCTGAGTATCATTTTCGAACCCTAACCCTTTCATTTTCTTATTTCTTAAGTCGTTTGTTTTCACTTGCAGGGACCCAGGTGTTATTAGCTAAGTCCTAACGACAAGAAGCCCGCGCATACCCTGTACCATTTAGTGCGTCAACAAAGTAAATTTCAGCTTCCTGGATTACATTGGCCAACCATCTTGCTTTGGTGTGCGTCTATATTGTATTTATACAAAAGGCCAAAGTACGTCTCGGATTTTTTGTTATTGTTATTTATCAGCCTGATGTTGGTGCTGGGGTTTGTGTCAGCCAGTATGTTATAATCTAAAACTATCTGTTAACCATAGGTCAAGTTTCAAGTAACATATGCCGAAAACAGGGTAGGTCGGCTTTAATTTTTTTAAATTTTACTTAGTGTTTGGGTGCATGCGCCGGCGTGTATGTATGATTCGGTATGTGTGCGTGCGTTGCTTTCCATCGAGGTGGAGGGATTGTGGGAAAAAAACTTGGTGTTGGTCAGTTGAATGAAACATTTTTTGGTGATGGGGTAAGTTTTGTTACGCTTTTAAGAATAATCATCTTTACATAATATTTAGTTTTTTCTCTAAGTTTTCTCACCGACCGTCCAAAATTTTTTTTCAACTGTGCTTGTGCTGTTTAAACCACACCTTTAATGTCTTTTCTATACTCAAGTGGTTTCTGGTCTCTCATCACACATATATTGTTACTGTTCAGTGAGAATCTTTACTGTCATCATCTGGAAGATTATTAAATATAATATATCATGTCCATTTCGTGTTTGCAACTCGTCCAACACCTCTTTAAAATTTCCTTATGTACATGTTCATTCGGCCTGTGTCTCCTGTTGTGTAAAGGATGCCCGGAAACTTTATTACAGAAAAAAGGCAAACGATTCGTTGACGTCACATAGGAGTGAGACCTCCACTTTTCTGTGGGCCAGAATTGAAGGCTGTGGTAATTTCCTATCCTTCGCTGCCTTAAATTACCTAACCCTTAGATCAGATAAGTGAACTGGGAAAGTGTAAGGCACAGAGCCTGGGTCCAACCAGTCCCAGTGGGCTCGTAGGACAGGGCTCTAACCACTCGGCCATCCACTTTTCCATCACAGAAAAAATAACGATTCGATGTTGTATGTTGTGGGTGTGATGGGTGGAGGGGAGGAGGGAGAGAAAGAAAAAAAACACGAATACGACTTTTTTATTTAGACCCCTGCCCCCCTCAGAGAGTGGTTTAATCATATAAAACAAGAAAGATGACTCATACCTGAGGGAGAGAGAGAGAGGAAAAGAGATTGAAGAGCTTTGGTTTTCTATACCTTACAAACGCTGATTGACCAATTGAAGTGCCATTTAGACCATCCATGGAAGTATTAAGTAGCATTTTTTAAAATTTTGGGTGGAAAAAAGGAATTTAATTCTTATGAAAATATCCAATCAGTTGACATGGCAGGAAGAACGGTCTACCTAGTTTTTACCAACACTGCTATATGTTGCAATTGTTTTCTATTGATCTAGTTGATCTTGTTTTGACTCATTATATTAGATGCCTTTATGTGTCTCTTAACCAAGTAAATATTGCTTGGATAATTTCGAGGGTTGAATTACAGCTTTTTGTTATCAGTATGCCTGTAAGTTAGTGTTTTAGTTTTAGAAATTCTTATAGCAATATTGCTTCTAGTGATAATCCGGGTATAATTCGTATTAATAAAAAGAAATGACGTTCTTAAAATACATTGTTTACACTTGTGTAGTATCGCTGTTGTGAAAATAGTTAGGTGCCTTTTGAGGATTGTGATTATTAACGTTTAAGTATTCATGTTGGCTATGGGTCGTTATTGATGTGAATGAAGAATAAAATTCAGAAATTTGCCAAATCGACGTTTGTAGCAGCTACTGTAATATGGATGACAGTTACTGTAAACGTTTACATTAGCAATGCAAAGAAGCATTTTTTGAATTTGTTTATATCATCAGCAAGTTTAAGAGAGAGAAGTTCATTCAATCTAGACGATAGTGACAGAGTAATAATGCAATGCCGTGAGGGCCAAGCAGCATTGAATTTCATCAGCTCTTCAGGTGCAAAGTTTTTTTATGCGTGACTGTGACACTGTGTGTGGATTTTTGGTGTGTGTGTGGGGGGGTGGGGTGGGGACCATTGCACTTCTAAAAAGACAATCGTCTCATTTTTCGTTAAGCATCAAGTAAAGTCTATAGGCCCTAATGTATCGATGTAATAATGGTGAACAATTCAGATATAATATACCACTCAATATTTAAGAAATCCAAGAAATTATACTTAACAAGTGTCAATGAAACAGGCTAGTTACAATCGTTTGGTTAGGATGAAGACCTTGAATTACAAGTAGTTGCCGCCCCTTTGCATCTACAGATAGACCTGCATTTTCTTATAGGTCATTTATCGAGTTTCTTATATCTGAACTGCATTAATGCCACTTGACGGCCGGTCTGACGGTTTATGGTGGTGTACTGGCCTTAGGGAACTGACAGGTCATGGGTTGACATCTGTCTCACTGAAGCCCCCATCTACAGAGGCGATGGCTTCATCACAGTGACAGCTTGTTACTGCTGTTTTATATGTCGACGTTTTCACATTTTCCGCATTTCTACGCAAGGTAAAATGTCATATCGAACTCCTGTTGAAGAAGCTTTTAAAATCTAGACTGAAAACGCATAGCAACACCCTTACATTAGGTCCGCGGCTGGACAATCTGCGCTAGACTTGTCTTCGAGAAGTGGGGTGGGCAAGAACCCGAGCAAGCGATTTGATTTCGGTGGGTGCTTGTGGGTTAGGGTTAGGGCTTACGGCAGTAATATTCCTGCTCAGAGTTATAAGTCACAAAGGCAAGATTTAAAACCTTCCCTTACAAAACATTCTGAACTATAATGCGAAAGCTTTTCAAGAAAAAACTCTCCGATAAGGATCTTAGTCGACATAGCTATCGCTGACCAACACACATATAAGTTTTTGTTTTGTTAGATGTTCTCAGGATGTCTATAATTTGATAGAAACATTTTTACATTCATAGTTTCACATTTTTGTTTATTTATTAGTCAACAAAAAGTGAATTTTGTACATTGGTGAGCAGGTACATAAGCATAGTTGACTGACAGTGGTTGATGTACGCCAGTGAAGCATCGCGGTGTGCTGTTAGAAGTTTGCTACTGTTGATAGCGTAACGATCAGGGGCTTCATTTTTTAAAAAAGAATTTTCAAATCAAAAGAAATTCGTTGACAAGGGAGGTAAATGATGTTTCCAATAGTAGAATCATTTTTCTATCAAGTTCTCTCCCTTAGACCATAAAGTATACCACTTTTTCAAATCTGTACCCCCGGTTTCGCGGCAACGTTTTGTTCCTGATACCATGGCTGGCCGCCATAGCGAACCTCGGCGTTTCTCCGCAAGACAAGCCCTCGAAGTGTTCGAAAACCTTTCAAGTGAGGATGAAAATGACATTTCCAGCTAACGGATTTCAGATAGGAAAAATCTTTTTCTTTCCAAAAACGTTCGAATGATACTTTTAACTTTCATAGTTTTTTTTAATGTTTCGAAAATCGGTAAAAATCCCCCAAAACGCTGAGATTTCAGCGATGTCGCGCACTGGAGCTTACCGCGATGCTTATGTGTTAGACATGCTCTTGTCACTTCACAGTTCAGGATAAATGTGGTCTCAGGCGTGACCAGCTTTGTGACTGTAAATGAGTACATCGTGAAAAGCTGCATGAAGACAGCTAGGCAGTGCAGAAGTGCATCGTCGTCGTCGTCGTCGTCATCATCATCAACACAACAACGTCTTGAAGAAGTCGGCGAAAGCGCTTCTATGAAATAAAAATGACTTTCATGGGGGCTCTTGGAAGCGGAAAGCCTACGTTACGGAATGTAAGCTAGGCTAAAACTAAAGAGTTCAGCTTGATAATCTGTAAAGGAAGTTGTAAGATATGTGGCCTGGTACACCACCTAAAAATTCACAGACAATCGGTATTTTGTATAAATATTTAGTTGAGTACACTAATCAGTTACTGCGACATATCATGTAACACGTACAAACTCACTGACACACTGCCTATTTGACTAATACACTACCTACCCGAAACACCAACACGGAGACTGTGAAGAAATCAGGCCACCTCACGACCGGAACGGAATCATGGTCACATAATAATAGGCTTCTTTAAAACTTTTTCCTGTAAATGCCTCCTATGCGCCAAATGCAAGATGATTTCAATGAGAAAAAAGTTTCAGTTGGTTCCACTAATACAATAGAAAAACGTGTCACCCTCTGCTGCCCACTGTCATAAGAGATAGAAAAACATGAAATATTTCATAATAGTGTATAACCTTACGTTTTTTAATGTGTTACTACAAAAATATTCTACATAAATAGAAAAAGCAAAGAACATTGAAACACTAGCAGACTGAGTCATTTTTCATTTCGGCAGTCAGTACACAAAAATAACACATTCCAACCGTCACCTCAACCACGTAATATATATATATAAATAAATTAATCAATGAAATACTCTTTGGTAGAAAGACGACACACAGTCAATTATCTGTTCGTCATGGTTGTGACGTTATAACGTTATGACGTCAAGACGTCGTCATAGACTGAAGAAAGAAGACAAGGTAAAATTAAAATCCTGATGTTACGACAAACTGACACAAGACTACAACAGGTGACAGGTGTGTGAGCGAGATTCACGTTCGGGAAGCTAGGGTTGAGGGGACACAACCACAAGTTGTGACGTACACCGGGATAGGCAATGAAGACGGACATCCAGAACAAGATCAGACCGCAGACAGACGACGACTTTTCTCTCCAGACCACGAACACGATCTCCATTCGCCGCCCACACCACGTCACTACGGGCCGTGGCCACGTCCTCAATGTCATCATCCGTCATCACCCGTACTGGAACACCACCTTGTCTCAGCCCCGTCATCGCTCCCGACTTATCACTGACGTCATCACGCAACCACAACACCAACACGTCTCTCCACTGTAGGTAGGTTGGCGATGTACCTCCGCTGGTGGTAGTGATAGTCGGAGACGTTGTGACGACATTCACTGTTAACATTGAAGGCGTGGTCTTTTATTACGTCAATGCAATGAACAAAGACAGTATGACGTCATACCGCTATGATCCAAAGGTACTCACAAACAAAATGATTTAAACAATGACGTCATGCCGTGAACATGTAACACATACAAACTCACTGACACACTGTCTATTTGACTAATACACTACCTAGCCGAAACACCAACACGGAGACTGTGAAGAAATCTGGCCACCTCACGACCGCAACGGAAGCAGTCACCTGGCCTGTCACCCGAGTGACCCTGACCTTGGTGATACAGTCGTTTGACTGGCGGGCCGTCTGCGTGGTCTGCAGCACCACTCCCACTGTACGCCTGGACACGTCCATTGGTGACTTCATCGTCCTGCTGGACTTCTCTGAGGACGACCGGCGAATAGCGGAGGGGTTTGGTTAAATATTCCTCGTGCCAGCCATCGGGTGCGTCTCCATTGTAACAACATGTCGCCCAAAGATGGAGACAAGGATCTTGTGCGAGGAGCTTGTCACAGAAAGTCTCAAAGCGTGACCTGCTACAGACATTTGCGATAGAAGGACAGTGATATACGTGTTACGTCGTCTGGTGTCAAAAAAATATGTTTATGTTTGTTGAGGATGCATGTGAGTGTGACGTAATTACTTGATGAGAGTGTCGATTTTTGAAAAACAATAGAACACGAACGCCCTCATGCGGTATCCTTGCTTTTGCTATAGCAAAGGGAATCAAGTATAACAAGAAAGTTCCGGCTCCATGAAAAATTTGTTGGTCCATTAAGTGCAATAGGAGGTTCTGTGCAATGGCAACAAAGTCATTTTTCTCTTTCCGGGGAAGGATGAACCCATGTGAGTGTCGGAGTCACAATTACTCCAGTAATTTAGGCATGTGCTTCGAGAGATTATAAAAAGTGCACCTGAGATATTAAGGGGTGAGGTACTTTTAGTTTAAGAATTTTAATTTCTTGGCTACTATCCGGTCTGTCTTACAAAACGCAGTTTTGAAAATAAAGTTGTAAGAAAAAGTACATAAAACGCGATTTATGTGTCGGTAGGGGTCTGGAAGATTTAAAATCATGGTTTTTAATTCCTGTCAAGGAAACATGTCAGCGAGGAGATTAGATCTATATCAATAGAATATATGTCGTGCCGCAAATGCAGGTAAGTGTAGAAATATTCAATTCCCATGGTAAATTATTGGAATCTGTTCCAAAGTGATATGTGCATGCTACGATTGTAAGTTAGCTCCCTTGAACACGAAAACAAAGCTTCCGCATGCAAGCGCGGCGATAACCCTGTTCTCTCTTTTAGAAACCGCATCTTTTGACCCATCTTGAATTGGTCTCTAAGAACTTCTGGAAACTTTTTTACATGATGTCACAGTAGCTGGGGTTTTTTTATGAACCTTTCTGGCCAGTTGGCCCCACGTCAGTATAATGTGACTGGGTGGGACTGAAGCCTGCGTTGCGACAGCAGTCCCAGTGTGGCAACACTTAAACTTGTCTAAGCACAACCGCCCTGATATTCAGGTGGTTAGTGACTGGACGTTGCGCAACGAAAACCAGAAACCACATCAAATGTACCTTTGGTGTAACATTTCATGTAACGCTGTTATTTCAGCTTGTCAGTAAATACTGCCTCTGTCGCACTGTGAAATATCACCTGTAAGAGACACTGTCCTGCGACAAAAACATTATAAACACGATCCACGTCTATTCGAACAGTGTTACATACTGTACAACTTACACAGGCCCAGCTTCATCCGCGATGACGTACAACGGCTGGCCCCTCGCCATTTTTGACAAGCAGTTCACAGCGCTTCCCACGTCTTCCTTCCTGTAAAGACCAAACTGTCGAAGGTGAGGCTGTGATACCACTGACGCCAGCTGCGTGCTGACAAAGTGCAGCAAAAGGTGGTACAACATGCTGCACGCTGCACGACTCTCCCTACAAGTACTCACAATGTGGACGTCGTGGCCACATCTCAGCCATTCTGTTGCCTTCAGCAGCAGCACCACAGTTTTACCTGTACCGGGCGGGCCGGCTACAAAGACTCTGGGACGCGCCGTGCTAACCAGGTCGAGTTGCTCCGGGAACAGAGTTATTTGGGCAGTATAGGACTCTCCCGTCATCGGCACGGCCTGACCCAGGGTCTTGACACACAGGCGTGGGGGAGATGTACATGGCACAGTCACTGTTGTCGCCGGACCACAGAACCTGATACAATCAAATAATCTCACGTTAATGCGATTTTGCTACTATGATAATGATGACATATAGGGCCTACCACTGAACAGCCTATATTAGTGTTCTATACAGTGTTAAACTATTTAACTTTTCGTACACTGCAGTGATTCTATGTTTTTAAAACATTTTCGACTTTATATGCCATTGCTTCACTAGCAGCAGGGACACTACGTGTGAAAAAAAGAGCGGGTAATAACATGAAACTGTTTGAAGGACTGCAGCAAAATGTACAGAATATGCAATATTTGTTCTTCTCTTGTACAGAAAAAAGTTGAACTTAAATCAAGCTGTTAGAATATACTTATTTTGCGTGTATGTCGATCTCTTGATTAAGCAGCATTCAAACCATTGTGTAAACACAAATTTGAGCTTACTTTTGTTGGATCATATACGTATTTTTTTAACCAAATATTTACATTCTTTGCGATAACCCACGTAAAATTGTTTAGTGATTTTCAATTTATATTTTCCACAAAATGACTGGAATTTTAGAAACGTATTAAAAATTAAGCGGTTTAAAAAAACGTTAAATTACATGAAACTAAGAAAGCCTGACTTTGCCTGCCGGTTCTAGAACTAAAAGAACTTTCAGTCAAGAGAAAAGAAAAAATAGTTGACTGCGGCTTGGGTTAGTAAAGTAGCAATGAAGAGAACTTGACCAAACGAGATTTAGAGAAAATGAAAGTCGACGTTTCTGGGCATAGTCCTTTCTTCAGGACAGCACAGATAACAAATAACAAACAAAAAGCTAAAGTAACTAATCAAAACCCTTTTCAAAAACAAAGTTACTCTGAACAGTGCCTTACTAAAAATATGTAGCGAGTGTAAATCTGATTAATAAATTAATTCTACGCAGAGAAACTGCAGGCTTAACTATTTGGTGAAGTTGATTTGGCCTTTCGTCAACCACAAGGAAGACAAAAGGGGAAAAAATCCAGTAGAAACTTTACGTCGCAGTCAATGGCGTCCTAAACTTTAATAAATTAAGTCATCTTACGCGAGAAAGCCTATTACTGAATGTGTCGTCCCACGTGCTTGGCTTCACAAGACTGAGGTAAAAAGGACAACAGTTGCGTAGCTTAAAAGATATCACTCTATTAATTGACCTTTTATTATTGCACACACGTGGCATGAACCCCATCCCCATACAGTCTCTCCAGAAAATCAAATCACAAACTCAGTAATACAGTGAAAGAATGATAATTATTATATATTGCGATTATAATTGCAGCTACTGTATGTATGTAACTATGGCCGTCTGCTTCAATCTAAGCAATCTAAGCAAGGTTTACTTTTCAACTCTATACAATCCTCTTCCCATCACCTCCCCCTTTCAAAAGATAAAAACAGCAAGACACACACAACTTGCCACTGCAAAACAATGACCATGTGTAGAACAACGCACAACACTTTTCACTGGACTTTTCAGTTTGCACCACAGTCCGCACCAAAGAAAAATGTCCAACACTGAAGGTTAGGAGGTCCTTCTGATCGCTCCTTGATAACAGCAGATTCTACTTTGTCGAACTCTTCCACATAGAATAATCCTCTCGAAAAAAGGGTTTGTTTTTTCGGACAATCTTGGGCGTTCATTCTGAGTTGAAGCCTTATAGTTGTCTATGTGAGACAGTTGGACAGATTGAACAACGCAATCTGGTCGGTACACTTATATGAGAAAGAAAAGGAGCGCAAGGAGAGATTTTTATTTGTGTTGTCGTAAAATATATATACATATATCTGGTAGGTAGATCTGGTAGGTATATTTGTGCTTGTTTGTATTTATATTCATGTGCCAATGTCAGGAACAAGTTGTAGCAACCAGATTAACGTAAAATTACCAGCAATGTTTATCAGGCTAGCGAGATAAAAAGAATTTGTCAAGGAATATGTTGGGTGGGAACCGACATTTTTTCTCATTAGTGGAAGGGAAAGACTCACAGCATGTTACAGCATGTTACAGCATGTTAAAGAATGTTACCATATGTTACAGAATATTAGTATCCTCATTCACAAACTTTTTCAAAAGTTCCTCATGGTAGCCCTTTTTAACAAGAAGGGAAAGGTAATAAATATATATTAAGTAAAGAGGTAAGCTCATTTGATTTCTTCGCACAAATAAATATATTTACTCATGACTTACTCAATTTAGAATGTAAGTAGTTTAAACGCCAATGAGTGTGAATTTTTCAAGTAAGTGTTGGCCTGTTTCTAACGCTCACCTGGCTACCAGCGTCTTGTAAAGGCAACAGGTCATGTGGCTGTGAATCCCAGACACAGCCACACGTCGCTGCCACCAGTTCCCGAGTTCCCTCAGCACGTCACTACTGACGTCCCATGGTGTCTGGGGTTCAGACAACTGATCAGAGCACACACACAGACCAGTGATGTCAGCGGGATCTGTTGTTCCCAGACACCTACAGAGATCCTGTTGGAGAGAAAAAAACGGAAGTCACGTATTCTGGCAGAAGAAAGCTTAATATCCACTAAAATGAAAAGACTGACTAGTTAAGCTGAAGTTATGTTTCATTCAAATCGTGTCGCTCTATTAAATAACCCTCCTCGAATTGTTATAACAATACGCGTGTCTGGTGCGTGTGTAGCACGTGTATGGTCGAAAATTTCCAACCCTTAGAGAAGAATAATTGTGGTCGCAATTAGGTCTGACCTTTCCGGGACTAGCCACGTGCTGGGGGAAGGCCGAAAGACGATGCGGCGGACTGGCGCTGTACTTTTAGGCAAGTCCTGCTAATCACTGGTAGGAAATTGGCTGCCTGCAATTAGTAGCCGCCTGGATGGCTGAATGACTGGGGAACCCAGAGTCAATGACCAAGGTAGTGTATGGTCGACCACGAGAATTGAGGATAAATAGCATAAGTGCTGCACTCAAGTAGGCCCAAAACAACAACATAAATCTGGTCAGTTAGCGAGCAGCTTAAAGCCAGCCCATAGGGGCAACGTCTAAGTAGGGAGATTCGTTAGGATGCCTAGCGTGCCTATTTCCCCGATACAAGAATACCATGCCAGCCACGAAGAGGAAGTAGCTCGATGTTGTAGCTGTCTCCCACATTGTGTCTACCTCTTCCCGTGTGTCCAGAAGATGCCAGCAGCAAAGTAGTGAACAAGTACTTCTCGATGGACAGATGTCAGGTAGTTTTGTGAAGACAGGAAACAGAGAATTAATTGTGTGTAATCCATCGAGAATTTCTGGTATCGACGAGCACGATCTGGTACAGGCGAGTGTTTTTGAGAGGGCGGTTATGACAGGTGGAGGTGCTATATCGTGTCGGAATAAATGACATTATGTTCTCGCCATCGGCTCGCAATTTAGGCTACAGCAACACCGTTTCAGATATTGTGTCTCTCGATGATCAGATTTTCCGTTTAGTTTATCCAGCCTCCGTCAGATCAGTGCCCTTAGATCCTGTCTTACAGTAGATGCCTCGACAGGACTCGGCGCTCTAGTTACGCCAGTACTATGCGAACTCACTATTGGCTAGTTGAAACAAATACTTAGTAAACTTTAGAAAGTATAGAGCTCTGGCGCAATACTTGCCGTTAAGGCGCGGTTTGGACGAGCAAGCGAGCAAGTGAGTTGGTGTGTGGCTGGGTCAGTGTCAGTGGGTGTTTGTTCAGCAAATATTTGGGGTTTAAGCGGCGGTAAATGTACCTGTTCAGAATTATTAGTCACAGGGGCATAATTCCAAATACTTCACGTACCTTAAGAATAATTCTGAAGTAGAATGTGAAAGCTTTTCAAGCAAAACTCTCCGATAAGGATGTCAGTCGATATAACTATCACTGATCAACCTATATATGATCGTAAGAACTAGTCGTAATTGCTAAATGTTGTCAAGAGGTTTAAAATTTGACAGTTAAATTTTACATTCATACTTTCCCATTTTTTCTTTATTTATGAGCCAACAATGAATTTTTTTACATTAGGAACCCGGTACACGAGCAAAGTTTACTTACAGCGGTTGTTATGTTGTACTGTACGTCAGTGCATGTATGTACTGATACGCGTGACCAGCTTTGTGATGTACTGCAAATGAGTACATCGCGCAAAGCTGCTGGATGCCGGCCAGCCAGTGCAAAAAGTGATTAGGATAACATAGGATGTTTGGAGCTGACCAATAAATCTAGTAAATGCGTATCACAATGAGAAGCTAGAGATAGGCTTGCAGTTAACACATTGTTTAATAGCTTGACAGTAGGGGACATTTATAATGGAGAGGGTACTAAGTATAAATATCTTATTAGGGCTTTGGTCGAGAACATCAATAGGTCGGTTTAGTGCTTTTGGAATGTTGAGAGGATTAGAGTGTCCGTCCGCCCTGTGAGGCAGTAACTTTGGGTTTATTTGTGGTAAAAAGAACTCTTAAAAACTGTTCGAAGAATTTTCTGCGAATACTGCAACATTAACTAGTGGGTACAACTTTTAAGGTGTTTGAACCAAAAATGTGAACTGTTTATGTCAAAAACGTCGGCTGTTCAATTCAAGAATGTCATGCAGCTGTTTAGGTGAAGAATCACAACTGTCCGAAATAACTTATTACCGAAACATTACAGAAAACACCAGCTCATCTCTACTAGTAATAAGAATTTCTCCGACACACACTGACGCACGTACACACCATGAATAAATAAAGGAATAAAATTAATACAATTTTAATTTGCTGTACGCGGAATTATTGTTAAAGTACAGAAAGTTGATAATTCGTTATTTAGATAGGGAAACAGTACAGCATTCAACAGAAGAACTAAAACTCTGGGTCACCACAGCTGCTAAAATTTCCTGGAGATAGAAATCTAATGTTCGACAATAATTTGACAATAACTTCCTTTTTGTAGCCACTTCGCCCACCTTTTTGGTCCGTTCGGCCCATCGCTTGTCAGTTTGCCCACCTTAATGTGTTCACACCCAAGTCAACCAGTTTGCACAAGACGATCAGATTAGTTATTGACTTTTTTCCTGTCATTGTCGACTGCCTCCGAAAGCTTGCTTAGTCTTGCTGGCCCCAAGGAGCTGTCATGGCCCGCACAAACGGTTTAGCGGCTGGCTTTGACACCATCGCCCTCTCTTCAATTTACTTATTGTTTTGCACCTACAGCAATAACTACATTCTGGTTTCTTGCCCACGAACGCTCATTAAGCCATGGTGGACACACACACACATACACGGCCACACACACACATAATATATATATATACAGGATATCTAATTAAGAGTATTTTAAGATGTGTCATCTTTATCAGCATTTTTTTACAAGTAGACATGAACTGCTGGAATATATGCCTTTGATTCTTTTCCGAAATATTTATCAAGCATGTTGTGCGGAGAGTTTAAAATTTATCATAAATAAAAAGATGATGTTACTCTTCCTTTATAACCCTACTATTACAATAGCAGGATGTTCTTTTTTCCTGGGCAGATGTTGAATTTGGTATTTCTGAACTTGGAGATTAGTATTAAGAGTTCAAAATTTTGTAAGTGGTACATAGTGGAAAGGAGGAGGTAGCTTAAATATGGCTTAAACTGAAATGATGCAAGTTGTTTTTATATATTTCTTCAAACAAGTTTTGTACAATTTGGTCTTCTAGACACCTTCCATCTTTTGCTTTACACTATTCTAGATTACAGTTAAACTTGTTCTGGTTAGTCCAAATTCCATTTAGTCCAATTGTCTGAACTGTTGATTTGAGAGAACGGAAAAAGTTTGATTGCTAGTTGCTTATTTCATGAGTAAGGCTGTGCATAATGTTAAATAGTCTATAGCGATTACTTGAGCTGATTAGCTCAAACGAGAAGCACGACATTCTGGTTTTGGCTTGTATGGTGACCAAGTTCTCTGAAGAACACATGCTATTGGTACTGACTATTTGGTGCCAAATGTAGTCACTGTTTGCAAAAAATAAAAAATGCCACAAATTCCAGCTGTCGCTGCTTTTACACTTCAAACACGTAAATAAATCCGGTAATCAGGAAAATCACACATCGAATTTGAAGCTAAGTGCTGTCCAGCCCATGCGCCACATCCACTGAAGCTAAGTCTTTTTCTTGTTTTTTTCGTTTTTTCGTCGTTTCTGTCGTCCTGATGAAGGGGTGGTGCCCTGAAACATGTAGATTGTCTTCGTCCTTGTCATGTCGTAGCTTGGTCCAGTTCCCTTGTTTTACATTGAATGAAATAAGGCACAGCTGCACCCTTGGAGTTCACAAACTGTTCACATTTTTTAACCCAGTGAAGCCGAAAGGAACACCCACATTTGAAATCAAACCGGAAAATAAAACCGAACGTTTTCGAGTCTAGTCACTTTCAAGTACAGCCTGCTCCTAGTTCACATTTAATCCCGTGTGATTTAGAACTCGTATCGCTGTTATGTGTCTTCACAGTTATGGATACAGTGAAAAAAATCGGATGCTTATTGTCGTTGGCTATAATTCGAATGAATGTCGTGCGCGCAAGTACCTGTAAGTTGACTTTTTTTGGCTTGATTTCAGAGAATGCTGTTTATGGGCATCTTTCTATTACTATGTCAAAACAAAACATTCTTCTAAAATAATATATACATTAATAATCAAAAATATTACCCATTTTAAATAATTAGCTGTAACAATTACATCTAATAATGCCATGGAATTTTTTTTCAGGCGAGACTAAGAATTATGATGAAAGTAGGCCAGAAAGAGAAAATTCTGTTATCAACGTCATGTATCTTCTTAACGTCACAGATGACTCGTTCAATTCGGGTAAGATTGATGTCCTCTTTGAGGTGTGTTGGGGAAACCAAATGAAACCTCACTGCACATTTACCTGGAAAAAACAGTCTAACAAAGTTACGGCAGTGAACTGGAGCCCAGAAAACGAAACAACATGCTTCGCGAAACCTCGTAACTTCAGTAGCTCTGTGCTTGCTTTTGAGATGCTAATTACTCTGCTGGTCAGAAGAGCGTACAGCCTGATGAAGTTTTCTATTACGGACCTCGACAGCACAGAGACCTTCAAGACACGTCGGATTCACCTTGACGTCCGTTGTAAGTATAAACATCTTCGTCAAAAGCAAAAACGCTTTCAAACAGCGTATTAGTGATGTTAAAAAAAACCTGCCTTTACTAAGTAAGCATTGTGGTGGAATCTGAAATATGCAACCAAACTACAACCTTACAAGCATTGTTGTTACTATTATTATATGCCTGACTAAACAGTGTTTTTCTGTTTTACAGTAAATGTAAGCGAAGATGCTAGATAGCTAAAACGTTATGCTGCACTTAGGACAGCTAAAATTGATAAGCTCCATAATTATGGTTATGGGCGGAAATAGTTTCGACAGGGAAATAATATCACAATATGATACATATTTCTTCATGCATCGATAAATAATTATCACAATTAGAGACTGTTGCTGAATTACATTTTTTCGTAGGAATTTTTGTTATATTGTTGAGGTTACATTATCTATGTAATAATGTGTAACAACAAAGAGAACTTGACCAAGCGAGATTTTTGACAGACAGGACGTCAACGTTTCGGGTCATGACCCCTTTTTCAGCACACAAACAGATAACAAATAACAAATAACAAACAAAAAGAGAGATGTTTGACATCCACGGTCTCTGGACAAGAGAAGTGTGGGGAAGGGGATAGTGCGTGGGAAGTAGAACGCGCTCAGCCACCAGTCAGTGGCGGGAAGGGCTACAGCCAATAGAATTGCGTGTCCTTTAGCGGGGGGTGAAAGGGAAGGCGGGGGGGGGGCAACGCACAAGATGTTGGGGTGGTGTTACGAAGAGAAATTAGAGGGGGGAGGAATGAAGAAGTGGGTGGAGAATGTGACGTGACGGGCCGTACCTTAACTTACTGGACTCGGCCTCTCAGAATTACTGGACAAACTGTAATGGTGATCTTGTAAATGTACACTTAATTGAGCAATCGTCACCAAAACCTTTACTGCAACTGGCCAATGGTTTCTACACCAGAGGGTGACGACACTATGAAATAATGTGAATAACTAGAGAAATCTTCGGAGGGAAAAGATTCTCATACTCCGACACGTTCGCTCAGTCTCACACAGGCAAAACACTACTAGCTCAAGAGCCCCCACCCTCGTAAAATACACAACTTTAGCAAACTGTTATTCAACATATATTTCAAACACTAACTGGCTCGACAACATCAAATATATCTACAGATTATTTACAGAGAATCACCGTGCTCGTGTCTAGGGTAAGACACTGCCTGATTACGTCATACCACCTGGTATCAGACAAAGAAGATAATCAAACTCCAGAGGGGGGAATCAAATTGCAAAACGGCCTATGATCCCGCTCTATACACACATACAGTAAGTGACCGACAATAGAGCTCCTACTCTTGTCACTACTGAACCAACTATTTCTGCGATACACAATTCCAAAGCTATTAATAAGTGACCAACGACAGAGCAACTAGTATTTTCACTACAGAGCCAACTATTTCTGAGATTCACAATTCCAAAGCTACTCCACGACCAACAATCAAGCTATGACACGGCCACGATGCGCACTACACTCTTACCTCCCCTTGACGTAATGCCCGGCCACTAGCTTATGACGTCTTCTGTCTCTGGCAGGATAAAACCACCTATCTTAAGTCAACACGAGTCCCAGACTCTAAGATACGTTTATGGTAAGAGCAGTCCTATAAGACGCAACAGCAGTAGTCACTTACGAGTCTTTGTCTTGTAGACTTGTCGGCGAAATACAGCCCAGTGTAATCGCGTGATTGCTAGCTGAAGCACTTTCTTCCTGGCTAAGATGGCGAGGGTAGAGGTCCGTGGGTCTACACGTGTCCGCTTCTCTTGGTCTTCCTACATTTACTCTCTCTCCATGTCCTGTCCTCTCTGTGTATCCTCCAATAGCGTTTTTTGCCTCCTTAAGTACTAGGCATTCTGACGCAGTAACCTCGAGTAAACTGGATATGGTCAGACTAGGTGGAGTAGGGCAGCTGCCATGACCAATGGCGTGTCGCTCACCTACCTAGGGGAGGAGCTAGCAGGCTAAACTAAGAGTGACAGGTGATAACCTAGGAGTTACATGTGACAGAGAAGAGGTTCGCTGACGTCTTGTCTGTCAAAATCTTGCTTGGTCAAGCTCCTTTTGTTAGCTGGTTTCATTTTTCTTTAAATATTATCCAAGTAAAAACTTATCTTTATATGTCCGGATACGTTTGTAATTATAAGCTTCCTTTCTCCTTGGCAGATCCGCCAGAGGTGACAAGTCTGACTGTTGACGGTCAGGAGGTCAGCGGTAATCACGTGATTAACAAGGATCAGAGGGTCACGGTCGTCTGTTCCTTCAACAAAGGGAACCCTCCTGCACCGTCACGTATGTTCGATAAAATGGGGAAGGAACTGGGTCGTACTGAAGATGACGCAACAATCAACTACACATTTTCAGTCAAGTGTGAAGATGACTGGCCAGTCATCCAGTGCGAGGGACTCGGATCTGAACACAGCAGACGTGTGTCTTTTCTAGTCAGGTGTAAGTGCATCAATATTATATAATTTTATATAGCTCGCTTGAATATAGATCAGCGTTACTTTTATTTACACACGTATATATTTATATATACGCACATTAGTCAGAAAAAGTCAAGGGCTAGAAGTAACCAATAAAAAAGCTATTCAGAGTTTGAAGTACATCAAGCAGCAGCCTCCAAGAAGACTTTCATCTACCAATGAACTCATTTACAAAATGTCAACAGCAGGAACTCTCCATCTTCAAAACGAAAAAAAAAATCACACGAAATGTGAAAAAAGTCGATATCGAGTATTGCCACCACAGGCAGCACATCTCCGCCCCAATGACTATCACGAAAGTTTCCCGAGGGATGGAAACTCGAAGAGCCGTGCAGCGTTTGCTGGTGGCGAATGAGTGTCACTCACTCGACGGGCGAAAAATGTCACACAAGTGTTCAATGACACCGAGACCGAGCTGGCCAATGGAGTCGCCAATGTTCTGCTGCTGCATGATGTCAGTGACCACACACGCATGATGGGCAGTCCCATTGTCATCCTCCAGCATGTCACCTACACCCAGAGTGGATGAGATGCCGCACGATCTCGTCACGGTAGCTGAGACCAGGCGGATTTCTTTTTTTATGAAGAAATGCCATTAAATAAATTTTTTTGCATCATTGGTGACACAAAGAGCTAAAAGCTCATGAGTGGTCTCCAGTCGGATTTCCATGGCAAGATGATGAGACTTCTAAAAGGCTAAAAGTTTTAAAACTCTAAAAGGCTTAAGGACACAATAATTAATAGATCTATCGACAATGACTTGTGTTAGGTCATTGTTTGTCAGGGAATCAGCAAACAAAAAAGCAAACATTGTTGTATGCCATCTTTGTTTGGGTTTTATGCTAGCTCCTAAATATCTTACTGTTTTGTTTATTTGCAATGTGTGCAGGTCCGCCTCAACACATTCAAAAACCAACGAAGATCATCAGTCCTTTTGCACTCGATGCAGTCACACTGCACATAAGAGCTCACACCACACTAATGGAAGATGTTTGCCTGTTGGCTCCGATAACTTCCGAAGACCTCAGCGTGAAGGAGGTCAACTGTACTCTAGAGGGCACTCCGCCTGATCTCGTCTTAACCTTCCACTTAGACAAGAATGTCACCATTAGCCATGGAAAATGGATGTTAATTCTTCGCAATGAAGAAGGGTCAGCAAACACAACAATAAGTGTTACCAAAGCTTCAAGTAAGTCATAATATAACGTTTGCATATTCATTTTAAGCAGATCATACTACACAAAATTACGGGATAAGAATTAAATATACAATTTAATAGGCTGCTAAAAGCATAGAGATTTCTAGATATTTTTGAAATACTTAACATAAATAACCAAAACCAGATTTATTATTAAAAAACTCACTGTGCTTGACACTACACAAATGAAATGTTATTTTTAAAATACCACATAGACACGTCTCCCACAATTTCATAAGCAAACATCACTAAGCTATTTAAAGACAAAGACATGTAGTTACTCTAAAAGATAATTGTCACATTAGACGAATTAAGACTTCAAAGTATAAACAGAGGACAAGTTTATTTAAATTAATATATATATATATATATTAGCAGCATACTAAAATGTTACAGAATAATGTAAGCTAGGCTACTACATAAAAATAAGAATTTAAAATCTTGTATGAAACAAAAAACATTATATGAATGGTCAGGTTAAACAAAAGTAAATAATTCGAATCACCCAGTTCATAAAAGTGTAAACTTTTTTCCTGTCATAGATGTGTCTGAGCTTGAAAAAGCGCAGAATAACTGGAGCCAATCAAAATACAGTCTTGCGTAAAATATGCTAATCTCTCAGGGACACCACTGAAAACCTTGCAGTTTCCTGAAAAATCTTTGCTGCTTATAACCCTCCTACACCCTCCCCTAACCCCCACCCAAACCCTACCACTAACCCCCACCCCTTACCCTTCCCCTAAACCCACCTCCTACCGAAACATCCCACCTCTTGCTCCCTCCCCCCCCCCCGACCGAAAGATCTGCGAAATTGACTGGCTCCACTTTTTACACGTCCGAAACAGAGCTCGTCATTTCATTGGCTCCAGTGAATTAGAGCTTTTACGTGGTGTCTGGCCTTAATGAACCTTTGTTCCAAGTAGATGTGATGTGATTTGAATAAAGATTGTATGAAAGCTTCCTCTTCACTTTTCATTAATAGAAGATATTTCACTTTTACGTTATGTACGGGAGAATGTTTTCTCAAAAGTCAGCCTAATAAATTTGTCCTTTTAGCCGCGTATGACGAATAAGGGATATTTCGTTCGAAGTAAAGTTTGCTTCGCAAAGAAACTTTAATGTCGGCAAAATGCTAGTTGGGCTAACCGGAACGTAAAACGAAGAGAACACCTGTTGAGGACAATTTCTGTTCCGGAAAGAAATTGTAGAGTTCGAACGGTAGATATGGTGTTACTCCTTTTGGCGGGCACACGTTTCCGTGTTGATCTACGCTCCACGTGAATGTTATCATGACGCAAGCTGGAAGGTAAGCATTTGTATTTTTTTACTCATATACATTCTTAAAACTTAAAGTTTGTTTGCATGTGCAAGCTCACGAGTTCCACCTCACATCCATCTTTTGAATGTGCGTACAAACAAGAATTTGAATGTGTGCAATGGAATGCCACAACTAAGTGGGAAATGGTGTAATACGATGAAATAATAACAGCGGTGGGTGATTAGAGAAAACAGAAAGAAAAGAAGAGATAATATATGCGTATTAGTATTAAAACGCAATCAATCTAATTATTAAGTGATTGGTTTTTATTAGTTCTATTCGTTTTAGTGTTGTCTAAATGGGATATATAAAACAATGGGGAAAATACCTCGTTTCTGCATGGTGTAAATATTATGCATGCCCCATACACACTGGCTCTATATTACGGAGATGTTGACTTTAACTTTACGACATCGCGATGGACCTCCTGTTTTCAGATTGCTGAGCTGATGAATAGATCGCTCGTCTGTGTCAAGCCTTTGAGTTTATCGATGAGGCTTCCTGCTTTCTGGAACCGTTTGTCTCTTTGCAAGATATAATTGTCGCAAGTACTGAAGGATTCTTACGAAAATTTTCTGTAAGTTGAAATATTGCTCATCATTTCATGGGTGGAGATGAACAGTGTTTTATTTCACCAAGTTGTTATAGATGTTTAGACAGTTGTTTTTGATACCATTTAGTTATAATTTAAGTGAGTTCTCCTAAAATAAACTGTATTTGACTGTATTCAGTTAAAGCCATTTACATGATGCTAGCGAATGGTGTTTTTTAATTTTGTGATACTTCACCATAAATTAACATACAACATTACTACAGGTTGAGTTTTTGTCATTATTAAGGTAAAATTTTACAGTTATTTTCGGAATTCGAAGCAGACATAACTCTTCTGATTTTATTTCCACGTTAACAAGTATTTGTCACAATAATCTCACAGAAGGTAACTAAGCATATGACAAATTTTCTAATGTACGAAATGATAAATTGTGTAGTGCATTTACAGGCAAACGGATAAACAAGCCTGTCCCATGTATCAGGATATCCTAATGTTGGTGAGGGTTTTTACAATCTATTTCGCTGGACAACAATTAGATTTTTTGTTTGCTTATTTTCCCTTTAAATCATACACGAAGGCATGCTTGCACGCACGCACGAATACTTATGCAAGTACCAAGATAGAAGGAACCACTCATCAACAGACTGTCCATACAAGTCCGTGAATTATGAAAATACGGAAATCTGATGAACAGCTCGTCATTTCGAAACGGATGCAGTGCAGCATTGTGTAGAAGGGCGGAGACTGTTCGCAGCTGGTGAAATTTCCTTCAAGAAGTTTCTGGGATAAGAATAATTGTATACCACATGGAAATATTAAGAAAAGGAAGACTGCCTTTACATCGATTTTTAAAAATTGTTTCGGTCTCCCTTACAATTAATGTACTCAGAAGAGAAGAGAAGAAACAGAAGACTCACGACAATGGTGTTTCACTGTCACGCCCTCATTGCCCCCCCCCTCTTCCACTCACCAGGCATACAAGGGGTGTAACTGTTCGTCTCTCACGCGACTCCGCACACAAGAGACAAGAGAGTGGTTACTTATCTTTACAACGTTTCGCAGTCCTTTTATTCAGCTAATGTTTCTGTAAATTACTGTTGGCTCATTCAATCTACTCATAGACATGCTATTTTACTTCATTACACACATTCTCTCTCACTTTCTCTACTTTTATCTGGATTAACTGTCAAATCCCATTTATCGCAATATGTTTTCATGCTATGTAAACGCTTCTACAACTTTTCTGGTGTTTCTTAACAGATTACAGTATTGTATAATCAAAACGAACAATAGCGTTAAAATATGCCTGCTAATTAGTAATAAGAGTAATAGTAATAATAAGACTACAATAAAGGCTGTAGCGGGAAGTTTTGGTAAACAGCCAAGGCACTGTTCACATATAAGTAAACGGGTCAAATCGTATTTAAATATTTTAGTGCGCCCCCACCCCACCGCCACCACGACTTCAGAATACTGACTTTCGTTTTATTGTTGAGAGTTATATGTTCGAAAATAGACTAATGGATACTCATAAACGCTATAAACAATACCATTTTGACAAAGTGTCATAAATAATCAAAATGTCAAATTAACATAAAGATGGACTTCTTTTCATGTTCCAGCTAATGGATAACAATCACTCTGGTTTTGCAGTACCTTTCGGTCTAGAAATACTAAATCACTGTTTAAAACTGCAAAGAGATCGATTCCACTCGCCCTCTAGGCACAATTGTGACATTTCTTTCATTCTCGTAAGTTATATGCTCGAGATGAGGACTGCACTATGATATAAATTACAGTTAATCACAGTAAATCTTCAACCAAATTGTCAAGCTGGAATAAAGAAAACTCATCCTTACACTACAGCCAATGGCTGAAAATTGTTCTATACTTTTGCCGTCATGTACACTGTTTAAAAGGGAAACTCCAAATGGCAGGAGAATAAAATATGTTACATCTGCTGAACCATGGGCGTCAACTAATCAGAGGGATTGTTAAGTTTTCTAAATCGTTTGACTGACACGACACTAAAGACTTTTCTCTTTCCCCATCCCTTCCACATACATTTATATCCTGCTTATGCTTGTACATACATTTCACACCATACGGGTCACTCGCGTAAACTAACAAGTTCACAGTACTTTTATATCTAAAGAGACAGCCCTGTGTTTGTAAATATAAGTGTACGCTGTTATCACATTATGACAGCCTACATAAAATTTAGAGGTTTTGGCGCTTTTTTTGGTAACCCTTGGTAGGTGCTGATTTCTGGCATGATGACTTGCACAAGATAAATGAATGTTTCTTAAACAGCGAAAATATTTGTGTACGTGACTGTCTGACCGACCGACCGATTTTTTAGAAAGTGGAATACTATAAATAGGAGTATATTTGTATGATGTATGTATCAAAGGATGGGCTGACTGAACTACACAAACGAACGAAAAGAATTAAGAGATGTGTGAGTAGTTGCAAGGGATGAACTCGCGCGTGTGAGCGTGTACATACATGCTTAGGTCCATACATATTTGCATATAGTACTAACATAATGCATATGCATTATGCACACAACTTACACTTAGTCACGCGGGGGGGGGGGGGGGG
>SMGT01015891.1:4463-19113 GCA_004794575.1 Lanistes nyassanus | reverse complement strand
AGAATATGGAATCCTACTTCATTACCCATTTCGGTACCATGGCACCCACTGGACTCAACCTCAACCTCAAACACTGACCCTCCACCTTCCTCTTTTTCTCTTTACCCCTCCTCCTCTCTCTCTCTTATTTCTTTTCTCTCACCTCCTTCTCTCCCACACTGACACCCCCTTACCCACGCTTCTCTCTCCAACCCGCCCCCTCTACACCCCTACCCTTCTCTACCCTTTCCTACCCACCTGGCGATTGGCTGCCCCTCTTTTTAATCCTTCTTACTCACTGTCCCTTAGTCATTTTCCTGCTGTCCAGCCTATGCGCCACATCTACTGAAGCTAAGTCTTTTTCTTCTGTTTTCGTTGTTGTCGTTTCTTCGTTGTTTTTGTGTCGTCCTGATGAAGGGGTAGTGCCCCGAAACATGTAGATTGTCTTTGTCTTTGTCATGTCTAAGCTTGGTCCAGTTCCCTTGTTTTAAATTTATCAAAGTCGATAATTAAAATCGAAGGAAAACCTGTGAGCTTATTGTGTCAATAATGCTCCCGTGTGTGTGGTGCGACCAGCCAGTAGAATACTATGATGTCGGAAACTGCTAAGAGCGAATTGATTACATGATTCGGGCATAGAGATGAATGTATTGTTTTAATTGATGTGACCCTAAGTTGGTGTCCACAGTTTGATAATGACTGGCGATGTTTGATAACCGGAACTGTCTACAAGAGAGACTGTATGGACGCTTCTGATGATCAATTGATAATCGGAACTCTACAAGAGAGACTGTATGGACGCTTATGATGATCAACTGTAACTCGTTGTTGAAATCGTAGACTGTTAATTTTGAGCGTTCGCCTTAGAGTGTCACCTGATAAGTGTGCAATCTTGAGGAAGTATCGTAGGATCTTGACAATGTTTACTGCGTCATTAAAGTGAATGGTTTTTCGACATAATTTGATTCTTTGTTAGTCACCGGGGAGTAACTAGAGGCATATACGTTTGAAATTTAGAATAGCTAAGTTTGGCATTATTAGTGGAAGAAAACGTGAATCGCGAATGTTGTATTGAGAAAGAATAATCTTGAAGAAGGTTTAGTGATTTAGGGAGTTCAGCAGTAAAACAGTTAGATTTTTGTGCGCGTGAATCGGTGAGGCTTCTTATTCATCTACAATGTCTCGTGTTTTCTGTCCTGTGTTGGTCGGTGAGAACGAACACGCCCACATATCCCTAGTCACTTGGTGAGTGATTGACGTGCGGCTGGGATGGTGGTGGTATGTGACACTACCTTCGTGCTTTGTCGAAGGGTTTACACAAAAAGGCCGTACACCTCTTCAACCGTCCAGTCACAGACGGGGGTTTGTCCAGTGGCTAGGCACTTGGCTTCTGGCACCATCGCTAGTCCAGTACTGCCCGTCTTTCAACTCAGTCCCTTTTCATTTGCCCTGACCTAGGCTAGCAGCATCTCAACCTCGCGTACTCGTGTTCACTCACGAGTACTGCTTACTGTCGTCTCGCCTCCCTACTCACGGCTTGTCACCCACAAACACTCACGGTCGCATCTGTGTACGCATAGCGCACTGTCGCGTTGACGACAATGCGCCTTTGGGCCCGTGTGTGTGTGTGTGTGTCGGTGGGGGGGAGGGTGTATATATACGAAAACAAGCGTTTTCTTCCACAACGGTCAACTCCTTCAGTCTTTTCCCTTAGGGTCGCAACAAATTACAATGCTGTTGTTGGTACCTATTAATTTGTGAGAAGTATGTATCAGGGTTAAAAAAAATACCCCTTTATATTCGTTAAGAATATTACTTTCAGGAAAGAGAAGGCATAGTCTATATAACTAGTTTATAAACGAAAACAAGAAATCGTTATGAACATGCAACCCCCTTTTTCCAGTGCACACGCGAACACACGCACAATAACTCTATAGTCATAACGACGAATATAAGAATTCAGTCAAAAATGTTACTGCTTTTTCCGTCAGTACATGCACAACATCCCCGGCACAAAGAAAAAAAGGTCAATGAAAAAGGAAAGGAAAAAAACAAGGTTCTCGATTTTATAATTACCGTCTTGTCCAACGCTGGGGGTGAAGTACGCTGCGAAACCTTTTACTTTCCCAGCAATTTCAGGAAAACTGCAATGCAGCTCAAGTGATTCCTGATATGTTGTGTTGCAGCTCATGTTTACGTCTACTGTAACAAACGAGAAGCAAGTGTAGTGTTCATTAAATCTGCCTAACAATAAGATATTTTGTATGCTTTGCACAAGAACGCGAGGCAGCAATTAATGATTTGCTATAGCTGCAACAAGATGTACGCAGTTTTAAAGGCTTAGCTTCCAATAATAGTTTTTTCTGTTTGAAAGATATTGATGACTACAACGAGGACAAAGAATGCCAAATATGGTAGGGCTGTGGCTTTACGCGTGGGTGGGGTGGAGAAGCATCATGGTTTCCTACTTTCAGGTCATTCGGGTATGAGCAACATATGGTTTTAATAACGTTTATTCATTCTTTTCGTCAAATCAATAATATAATAATGCTGTTCCTAAGCAACATATCATGCTTATCTTTCGCTAGTCATCCTTAAAACGGCAATAGAGACGTTAGAGTGGTAAACATTACATAACGACTTGATTTGTTATTCCCACCATTTATTATATCATAGGATAGCATGACATCTTTTGTATGTCTATTAATTACAAAACTGTTATGTTGTTTTGATGCTTAACTCCGTGCGCTTCGATTTTATCTGTTTTAAACATTTAGAACGACAAAAAAGCAGTGTGCGCTTTATCTCTGCGTTTCGAACCTGAAGACTCTTTGTGTGTCGTCGATAGGTAGCATTATCACAGTAAAGCGTACGCAAAGCTATACTCACTCGCTCGCTCAATCACTTGTTCCATAACGTTTTAAGGAAGATTTAAGAAAACGCTTCATTCCACTAAAACATTACAGATCTGCAAGTGCTTTTTTCAATTTTCTTTATTTCTTTCATCACACAATGATGAAACTTTAAGAAAATTATATATTTTTAGGTATCATGGTGTTATATCATGAATACTACCTACATAATATTATTAGCATGTCTATTGTATATTTTTACTTAGCTACCTTGAAAAAGGGCATGACCTACTAAATACATCATTCGTTCTTTCGTTCCCTTAATCACTGATGCAACAGAACATATCATCTGTTAATTCTGATTGTGTGTGTGTGTGTGTGAGAGAGAGAGAGAGAGAGAGAGAGAGAGAGCGGGAGGGAGAGAGAGTAAAAAAGGGTTATGAAAAAATATGGGGATGTTTTTACTCTCTCTCTCTCCCAGCTCGTCATGTCTAGATTGCTAGTTTTTCCATAGCCATCTCGAAATATTGTAGCTGCGCTAACACCTGTAAAAACTGCCCCTCATCATAAAAGACCATCAGTAAATCTTTCGTAAACAGTAGGAATATAGCCATTTATAAAAAAACAGCCAGGGGACCCGGCGATGGTGGAGTTTTTTCTTATCCCTCCCTACCCTACCCCTCTTTAACCCCCACTCCTACCCCTTTACTACCATCCCTAACCCGTACCCCTCCCTGACCCCTACCCTTGTCTGCCTTTTCCTGTTGTCAAGCGAGGCAAGAGAAAGTACTTTTCAAATGAAAGGGAAAAGTCTCTGTGGTGATCTCCCTTGCACGCTGATCGTTGTCTACATGACTTGTTGGACTTCGTCATATTTACTATTTCATTTTTGTTTAGGCCGAGGTAAAGGGTCGAAATATGGCCGTTTCAGGCGAGAAGATTTATACACAAACACCCAACACGCAAACATCCACACACACACACACACATTCTACTTTATATATTAGCTTAACACGTTTACTAAAGCATACATTAACACTCTAACTGGTTTTTTTTTCATCTCATGCCCAGACAATGGAATACAATTAACTGTATGCAGTTGATGCAGGTTTAACTGATTTAGTTTACTGATAGTAATGTTTATGTTTCAAACAACATGGAGAGACAAAAGACCCAGAAAGTCTATCTAATCTTCGGGTGTTATCGTATTTTGTGTTTGTGAGCAAAATCATATTCACCTACCTTTCTAGCAAGGTTCGTCAGTCTATTAATATAGACTCAAGCCAGGTTTGAAATAGCCTAAACTCTACAAAACAAATTCCAATTCCCGTTTCCAAAAATAGATTACTTCGTTCAGGCAGCAATAGCGTAACACCCACAGGGTTATCTCACATTACAAGCAACATGCTTTATGAGTTTGCTTTCATTTGACCATGAAATGAAGTTTGTTAGCACACGTACACTCAGCGGACCAAAATGGCGTACGTAACGCTGCATGAGCGGGTTTTATGATCAGTGGATTTTAGTTACCTCAATGCTAGTGAATTTTAACGAATTTTCCCTATACGGAAAGAGTTAGTAACCATTGTATTTAACATTCGTTTACATTTAAAAATAAGTTTGTTTCTTGTTTGTAGGCGCTTATGTTATTTCTTGGAATGTTAAATATGCGGCATAAAATGTGTGGCAATATAACAACAATGACAAATTAAATATGGCCACAAGAACGGGATTTAAGGTCAAGTAGCAGAACTGTATGATAAGAAGGTGACCAGTAGAAAAAGTACGTGAGTTAAAGTGTGGTCAAAGGAAATACACTTCAGTGACTAAAACCATAAGTTGTTCGCTGTTAAGGGTTGTCACTCGTATTTTACAATACAAGAATCATTTCTCTATAGAGTTCGTTCCCTTGGACCAGAAATACTCGACTTTTATATAAAGTTCTTTGTTCTTGAGCACGCTACATTGTTCTTTCACCTCGATTGCTTATCAGAGTTTCATCAGGATTACAACTATTTCTTGGGTGCTTGTTGGTGCCTTTTATCCTGAATAAACTCTTGGCATTGTAACCCCCTCGAGGTTACCAGATTTGTTTCCCCTTGCGGCTTTTCTAGCTTTGGGAGATACCAGTTTAGTAGGAAAAATGTAGTCCCTCAGACAAATAAACCTTTGTCTGGGGACAAGTCTTTTTGTGAATTAAATACAAAAAAAACCCCTTTAGTTTGTACTTGGGGGGAATGTGTACCCTTGTAGTGTGGCCGAAGTGAGAGGCAGAGTGTTTCCAGCGAATTTATCGGTGCGACCGAGTTACGCTATTGCGCGATAGCGCGGAAGAATCGCGCATCCACGGTTTCGCGGGAACTCTGTCCCTCCTGCAGTTTGTGCTCTGCTGGAAAGGAGAATAGATCTCCTTCTCCTCTTCCTACGGTGTGTCTTCTTGAAGGAGGTAGACTGCATTTGTGTACTTTGTATCTTTGTATTTGGCATTAACGAATTTGTAAAGAACGATCCTTGTGTATACCGCACTGTCGTAAACGACGGCAAAGTCGTGTTGACGCGGTTATGAATCGGATTATGTTCTCCTCTGCATTGCATGGAGTGGGGCGGTGTATATATAAAATATTGTTCCCAGAAGAAATTTCATTGTTCAAACATTGTGGAAAATATAATATAGATCGGGATGGGTTGGGGATGATGTAGATTTTGTTGGATTTCTGGTTGCTTGTACCGTGCACGTGTTAAAAGCGCCGCCATCTTGGCCACCACGCGGTCGCTATATGGGTCTGTTCCCCCATTGTGTGGTTGCATATTGCGTGGAGGTGTTTAGCTGTAAGACTGTCTCATTGATGTTGAAGTTGCATTAGTTGGATGAATTGCTGATGTTATAGCTTGAAGTTAATTGTTAGGTCGATCTCTGTTTCAGGCCACCTTTTTATTGTATTTCCACCTTTTTTTACCTTTCTCTTCTGTTTCTTCCATAGTCACTAGTTAATCTTTTTATCCTTAGTTCGGGATTTAGATAGAAGAATAAAAGTTATTGAGTCTATTTACTTGTTTCTCTATGGTTTAGTCGGTGAGGAGAGAATCTGTGTGCTTGTAGCGCTAACCTCTAGCCCGAACCAAAAACTATTTTTGTAAGACGACGTACATGTTAGCGTGCTAATTCCCCGCTGGTGTGTACCGATTACAGCATTTATGGATAAAATTAAAAACAAGGGAACTGAAGCAAGCTAGAAACGGAACAAAGATAAAGACAATCTACAATCTTAACACTCTCCCTCTCCCTCTTTTACTCTCCCTCTCCCTTTCCCACTCTCTCTCTCTCTCACCGATCCCCACTCACCCGCGCTTTTTTCTCTCTCCCCCTTCCCACTCTACACACCGCCTTTTCTATCCTTTCCTACACACCTTGCGATTGGCTGCCCCTCTTTGACCCATCTTTCTCACTGTCCCTTGGTCATTTTCCTAGTATCCAGCCCACGCGCCACATGTACCGCAGCTGTCCTTTTATTTTTATTTTTCGTTTTTGTGTCTACCTGACGAAGATATAGTCCCCCGAAACATGTAGATTGTCTTTATCTTTGTTCCGTTTCTAGCTTGGTTCAGTTCCCTTAATTGTTTTTGATTTTAATTTGGATTTTTCTCCAAGCGGCAGTTACTTGTTCTTTTTCATTTATGGATAATTTCCACAACGTATTATGGATTACAGTTTCTGCAAACGGTCTTCCATAGAGCTTCAGCAACAGACAGATTTGAGGAAGGGAAAGCCTTTTTCCATTTAATTTATCTTTCCATCAAAGCTTGAATTGTTTTTATCTTTAACAGTTATTTTTAAACTTTTTTTCAAAATTCGGAAAAATCGCTCCAAACCATGCGATTTCAGAGATGTCACGAATTGTAGGACCGCGTCAAGAATAAGTTAAGTGAATACTTAGTACCTGAAAGAAATACAACTCACTGTCCATGGTAAGTCGCTTCTGTAAACAAATTCCCTAAACCTACCTTTCCCCTCTAACCAACCTGATGGCCCAAGTGCTTTGTGTCTTTGGTTTAGTTTGTTTTAATTAATTTTTGACTCGCAACAGGTCCCTGCCTCGTATGACATTCACCCTTTCACTCGAACATTGAACACGAACTGCATTTTTAAGGATTTATGCAAGTGAAAGCTATTATTTACAGAATAAGAAAAAGTGCTATTGACCAATCAAGAGTGATCAACAAATTATTCAAACATCTATAGAACTTAGTGGAGCTGAGGTGTCTTATGTGGCAGTGTAGGAGGCTTGGCAAACAAGTATCCGTAAGCACAATTCGATATTATCACAAAGTCAGTTCTATAACTTTCAAAACTTCCAAGTCACAAATTCTGCCACCAGTTCATCTCACCCTTTTTCTTTTACCGCGTAGCAACGCGTAACGATTTCTTTCCCCTTGGTGGCACACTCCAACGTTTTATCCCTGTGGCAACACGCCACAAGCAAATCTTGACGTACGTGGCTTCACAGGACAATTAAAATAGCAGCCAACGAGGCGACACACCACAACGAAATCTTGAAAATTATCATCCAACAATGAAAATCAAAATAAAGTTTTCCACACGTTTAACATCCCCTCTCTAGCCTGGCCTTCATCGCAGCTTTCATAAGAAAAAGATGAGAGAATTCTCTACAAGTGCATGTAAATGTCCGCAACAAAACTAACCATTCCCAAGCTCTGCTATCAGTAATTGTCGATAAGACTCTGGTCTCCCCCTGCCGTGGTCAACTGGAACGGCGCTAATTTATTCTGTCCATGTGTCAGGGGAGACAAGCTCGTAAAACAAGATACGGTGGATACGCCAGGTTAGCTCAGTTGGTAGAGCTGCGGACTAGCAGATGGAAGGTTGCTGGTTCGAATCCTGGTGTGGCCAAAGATTATTTCATGGAGTTAAATATTGTGCAAACTGTATTTGCCATTTCCCCGCACATTAAACTGCCTGTCCGCACTGACCATCTTACTGCAGCTATCAGTCTGGTGGTTCTTTCAGTGCATAGTTTAGTAATAGGACCCCATCCCCCATAGTGCGAAATCACCGCGAGGTGGAAGCACTGTCCCTCTAAAGAACCACCACCACCACCACCATCATCACCAACCACCACCGCCGCTGTGCGTGTCTCGCTTGTGTGTGACACCACGCATAGGGGCCACACACTGACTAAACCCATACGCTACACTTTGTTGTATGTATTATGTATGGTAAAGCACTCTTAGGTGTTACACTGTGGTTAGAGGTAGACATGAGATGATGATGGTGGTGATGATAATGATTTTAATAAGAAGGATAAAGAAAAAAGACGGGGGTTAAAACAGTTGAGGAAATTGCCGTTTTAAAGGTGTTAGGGGTGGAGGAACAGGTAATATCAATCACTCTTTTGGTGGCTGTTTCTGCTGCTACGGCTGTTGTTGTTAACATTAGGTTAACATTATAGATTTAAAGCAAGAGGGAGAGACAAAATGGGAAACGTGCCAAAAACATAAACAGAGAAGAAATGGATAAAAAGTACGCGCCGACTGATACAGAAATACAGAGAGACAGACATTAATATGTTCCTTGAAATCTGTAGACAGTAACTAAATGGTATTTCGACTGACTGACTGTACATTTTAAAATAAATAGCACAAATGCAAAAGTTATTATGACCAAAATGGGTTTGCACAGAATATGTTTTATTCAGTAAATATGTCATAAACAATAGGATTGCTGTTATGATTGATGCTATGTTACTGTAAATCGGGCGCCAATGAAAAATATTCAAATCAGTGTCTTGCAGATTTGAAAATGAAACGAAATTTTTTCATAACAGTCCTCTCACAGCAATGCCGGCTCAAAGCTCACATTTGCTAATGTAAGGAAAAAATCGTCCGTATCACAAATGTTCATTCACAGTTATGGATAAACTGTTGGCTATTATCCACACAAAAGATGTCCAGCCAAGTACCTGTAACTTAACTGAAGTTACTTGGTTTAAGATAATACTGCCTACGGTCTTCTTTCTTTTATTCTGCTAAAATGCGACACTTTTAAAACAGAGTTTTGCATTTGCCTTGAGATATATTTAACAAGACATAATTAATGATGATAAATGTTACGTCACTGAATGACAGCAAACTAACATATTTCATGTCATAATTTTAATGAATAGCTTACTTTTTAGGCGAACCGCAGCAGCTCTGTATTCTCTTTGCAGATCCTGATTTCTCTGTAGTCAGACTAACGTGCCGCCCCTGATAACAGGGTCTCTTCAAATAGCACGTCGATCTTCCACCATCAACAAAAGGATTACCCAAACACTCTGGCAACAAATTGGCCTGAGTAGTCTGGTTTCCGACAGACTTAAATAATAGTTTAGTCAGCAGCTTATACGTACATATATATTTACATAAGAACATAAATAGTTGGTTTACAGTAGTCATCGACTATTTATTGTTATTCAGTTGGCATCTTGATGAATATCCCTTGTTGAGCTGGTGTACTTTTGTTACCCAACCCGTTTTTGCGGTATAGGGACATTTTGGCGTGATAGAGTAAAATTGTCTATGAAGTGTTGTAGTAGGTCAAGAGCTGTGATTACAGATGAAATTAAAATTTTTAAAGCTCATCATTAAGTACAGCTTCATTTCAGTTGAATTAGTACGGAGTACCATGTCTAAAGCTTAGAAGTTTGTTGTTTAAAACTGAATAATGATAGCATGGCATTGATATAAAAGAAGACTTGTGTCTTTGTTTTAAAAGAGAACGGGTGATCACTTTTACATTTTTAAAAACGTGCAATCCTGCAGATTTAACGTGGAAGCGTTTTTCACTGACAATATAAATAACCCACAAATTTCGCTTTTTTAAAGTTATGTCTAAACATGCTTTAGTCATTTACTCTAATCTACATCATTTATCAACACTTTTGGCTACAACATGTTTGCACTTAATGACTGTTGGTGCCTGTAACAGTTTTACCCGTCTCATTCAATCGTGAAGACGCCAAACTAGATGAGTGCGCGTCCCAAACTTTATTTGCTGAACATAAACCATTGCAGGTGGTGGCCGGCTTCTCATGCAACCTGTTCCATAGTCTAGTGGCTATTATAGGACCTCTTCTCTCTCACTACTGTCTACCCTATTAGTGACACAGACTGAAGCCTGCTCTTCTCTATTCTCTAACTTTTTCCTGGCCGCTAAAGGCAGTGGCTTCTTCCCGAATATAGCTCCTTTGTACAGCTGCAGCGGAGGCGCATATAGAAGATAGCCCTGTGGCCCATCCTCCTTTGTGTCCCTCAGTCTTCTGCCTGCTAACTTCTGCCTTGGGCCTTCATGGTCAGAACTTTCTAAGTCCCGTGACCAGGCAAGCATAAGCCCTAAGGGCTGGGCGTTAGCCCGAGCACGCTTCTTCCGTCTGTATCCTTCTCTCTCTTGGTCTAATCTCCGTCTGAATCTCCCTGATTCTCGCATGTCCCCCTATTCTTATTTCTCCCTACTCCAACGCCCTCTACATTACATGGTCTATTCTTGTAAACCGCATCACGAGTTTCCAAGGCCAGCGACCGCAAATTATTAATACATTCATGATCAGTTGTCGCCGTGCTGTCCCTGGCTCTTGGACCTGGGAGGTGGGTTGACTACCCCCTTCCCCAATACATATTGTTCTCTGGGAGAAACACGAAATTTACTTCCCTGAACTAAACGACCCTCTAGTTTAAACTGCGTGAACAATGCTATTTTTACACGCCAGCTCTCAATTTCGTTACATTCCTCCCACAGCCACTAAAAAAAGGAATCGACAATTACTTTTTTCTGATTAAACTCTCATAACGAAATTGAAACATTATTACCTATGCCGGCCACGCCATCGCGAATACATCAAGGCATGCAAATACAAAGTGTTACAACAACATAATTCCATTTTGGACCAAATTATACCAATCAAAACATAATGTCCAACAGCATGAGTTGCCTGGGATCTTCTTGAAATTCAAAAGTTCATCTCCTACCTCACATCACCTTACAAGCAATCGACGTCGCATCAGATCTTCTGTACCATGGCAACGCATCTTTCTCACTGCGATCCGCAATTCGTGAGAGTTCACCACGTCCAAACTTTCCAAAGAGTGTCTTTTCATGGGACGCGCTATTAATAAATCTATATAATTATCAACAAAAAGAACAAAACAAAGCTAAGCCTTAATATTATTCATGCACAAAGCTTACCAAGCTCGGTTATTTATATAATATAAAAAAACACTAATCAATTAATCCCAATTATAAAAAAACTCTATGACGGCATGCATAATGCAAATTACTACATCCTCAAAAAATCAAGAGAGTTCGCTCTTGTGTTCCATTAACCGACTGACTGCATGATGCGGCACAAAAACAACACACACAAAACACAATGTCAACGGTCTGGTTACCCACGGCTCCCCGCTGACGTTACACCTGTGGCTCGTCCACACTCTGGGTACAAACTGCTGGCGACGCTGAGTCCCGTCACATCAGGAATCTTCTCAGTCGTCCCTCTCCTTGTCCTTGTCCTTGGAGGCGCCGAAATGACACAGGTCCTCTCTTTGGCGGGCGTCATGCACATCGCCCCTTTTCTAGGAAAGTTCCTCCCCGTCCTCTGAGGTAAGGTGGCCTCAAAGACGTTTCAGAGATTTGCTCGCAACTGACCAATGGTCAACCAGTGCTTACACAGCATCATCTGGCTACCACCTACACCCATAACTTCAATTACCGCGACAAATCTCAAAGTACCCAGCTATAACTCCTGGTTCAGCATCACATGCTAACCCCGTTGGCTCTTCTACTGCCAACAACCTAATTTGCATCAGACTACTCGTCTTTTCATGCAGTTAGTATCATCAGTTACTCACTGATATACTGACATGTTAGCTTGCCCACCGCTAACACTATCAACTCATCAAAACAAATCATCAGCTACTCGCTGGCTTCAAAACAAGTTACTTTTCCACAACAACATACAAAACAAAACAAAAACAAAAAGCCCGCAAAAATGCAAATCAACCAAATCATAAAACATCAAGACCGAACATCTACGACAACAACGACACAACAAAAATCCAAATTCAAATAATAAAAAAAATCAAATCCAAGACAACACATAACACAATAAGCAAATGGGACAGCTTTCCGTCTGGGTCATGATCCACCAACAAGCCACTATCTGACAGTCCATGTGTGCGCACGAGCGATGTGGGGGGAGGGGAATAAAAGGGCAAAAACAAAACACAACTAAACCAGTAGGGCTGGGACCCAAACACTCTATGGCATCCCCACAGCCAAACTGCTACATGGAGGCGCCGAAACATAAGCTCCTATCGGCAGGCGTCAACCACACCCCTCGACTAGGCGAGAACCTCCGACCCTGAGGCACCACCACCTCAGTACACAAAAGGGCAATGCTAACCAGTGCTATCCCCGCACAATACGGCAGCATCCCATTCTCCAAACTATCACTACACAAAACCCACAAATCGCAACCCCGTTACACAACACAGTGTGAAAAACCGAGGCAAGACTAGCCGTCAACGCATGTCCCCCTATTCTTATTTCTCCCTACTCCAACGCCCTCTACATTACATGGTCTATTCTTGTAAACCGCATCACGAGTTTCCAAGGCCAGTGACCGCAAATTATTAATACATTCATGATCAGTTGTCGCCGTGCTGTCCCTGACTCTTGGACCTGGGAGGTGGGTTGACTACCCCCTTCCCCAATACATATTGTTCTCTGGGAGAAACACGAAATTTACTTCCCTGAACTAAACGACCCTCTAGTTTAAACTGCGTGAACAATGCTATTTTTACACGCCAGCTCTCAATTTCGTTACAGTGCCAAATAGCTCTTGCTTACTGTGCTTGTAAACGGAGCGTAGACACTATTATATTTTAGACTGGCACACAAAAGAATTAGTTTACAGCACAAAACACCAGAGCGGATGTTTCCAAGACTAAAACAAGTGACACGAATGTGAGTGAGATTTATGTTCTGTTGCCTGGTATGAACTGGAGACAATCACAAGTTGTGATGTACACCGGGACATGTTGTGAAGTCGGGTTGTATGCAGATCATGAGTCTCCAGACAGACGACGACTTTTCTCTCCAGCCCGCGAACACTCTCTCCTTTTGCAACCCACACCACGTCACTACGGGCCGTGGCCACGTCCTCAATGTCATCATCCGTCATCACCCGCACTGGGATACCCGCTTCTCTCAGCCCCGTCACCACACCCGACTGGTCACTGATGTCATCATAACAATACAAAACCAATACGTCTCTCCACTGTAGGCGGGGTGGAATCGAACTGCTGTGGATGGTGTAGACATTGATAGCTGTTGTGGAGTTCCCTGTAAACGTTCAAATTAAATTCTAAGCTCAGCCAATAGTCAAGAGCAAAATAATGACATGCAGTTGTGACGCAAATATGCACACAGACAAACATGTTGGTAAACAAAGACGGAATAACGTTATGACTTCAAATGTGTGGACACATATACTAGGACACTGTCTTGTCTTTTTCACCTGACAGTTTGTGACGTGTCTGGTTCCTGTAGTGTTTCATTTCTGTTATTTATCGTGCAATTTCATGTAACTACACATTACATTACAAATACACGCACATACCCAGAACACCGAGACTGTGTAGGAAGCTGGCCACCTCACGACCGCAGGTGACGCAGTGACCTGTACCTTCGAACGAGTGACCCTGACCACTGTGATACAGTCGTTTGACTGGCGGGCCGTATGTGTTGTCGGTCACACCACGCTCACTGTACGCCCTAACAAGACAGTCCACAGTGATCGTCTTGTCCTGTTGAACTTCTCTGACTACGGCTGGTGGAGAGCGGAGGGGTCTGGTAAAATATTCTATGTGCCAGGCGGGGGGTGCGTCTCCATGGTAACAACTTGCCGCCCAGAGATGGAGACCCGGAACTTTTCTCACCAACACCTTACAGAAATTCTTGAAGTCGTGTGACCTGTGAAGGACGCAAGTGTTACAAGGGACAGCCTTGCATATGACAGCAGATTGTCGCAGGAAGTCTGCAGTGCTCCAACAGTAAAAATACGTGTGCTACACTGTATACCTTTGTGTTTGTCTGAAATGTATCAACGTCACGTCACACGCTAGATTCATGGTGTCAATGTTAGGTCCCATATTTTTCTACTGGACTTTCTTCAATGCATTTATGAAGTAAATTATGGGATGGGCTTTTTATTATTGATCTTTCAAAATCGTTAAATAATGGCTCGATGCTAAAACCACCACCACCACCACCACCACCACAACCACCACCACCACCACCACCGCCACGAGTTCTACAAATAATTGTATTTCTCCCGATTCGCGTTAAGCTGTTGGTTTAATCATGTACACAAAATTTTCAACTTTTGTTGTTCTTAAGTGTCACCTGTTGGGGTCTGGTGGGTCAAGGAGATTGCACCATAGATTCCAGGTGTGATCCATCCTCGACTCTCAGGCCCTAATTAAGGTCTATTATTCCTTGTCCAAGCCGCCATCTAGCCGCTCACGTCATCACCAGCCCAGGATTAGTTCCCTGTTTACACTTATGACCAGGAGTGCTGGCCCTAGAAACCAGGGGCAAGGTGTTAATTACCTGGGGCTGCTGGGGTGGGATTAGTGAAGATGTCAGGCTGACCAGGTGTGCGTTAGTTGTTCAGGGGAAGATTACGTAGCTGGAGGAACCAGTGACGCGTAGTATCGAGCATCAAGGGCTTTGATGTAGCGATGGGTGTAAACGACCAGGAAGG
>SMGT01015890.1:157006-167784 GCA_004794575.1 Lanistes nyassanus | reverse complement strand
CTGGTGCTAGCGGTATCGCCATGTCACAATGACTAAACTCCCAATCACGAACTACCTTCCAGGATCTCGATAAACGCGATGCCTTCCTGCACCCACCATCAGAATCACTGAGTCCTAATAGAGGCACTTTTACAAACTGTCTTTTGACCATGTTAATACACACTTGCCAGTCCCTCAACAGTGTCTGAATTGTGCCCCCATTACACTTGGGTCGGATGTGCATTGCAGGTTTTACCCGTTCCATTTGCTGTGTCCAGTAGACGCGTTTTATTTGCAAACAGTTTCAGGCGTACTTGGTGCACGCTTGGCTGCCTCCGGTTGTGCGCACAAACGCGCCAGAACTGATTTCCATGCTCACTGATGTTCACTCTTGCAGCATAAAACAAGGGGCATCCAAATTTACAGGGTCGGATGTTGTATTCTTTCAAATTACACACTCAGTGATCTGCCTCTCAAAACGCAGCTGGTTTATTCGTTCCTTTGACCTGTGTAGCTCTCTCACATGACGTGTATCTCCTGAGTAATGCTGCAGACAAGACAGCCATAGGCGTAATTTGTATTCATATAGAGGGAGGGTGGGCGGGACCTCTGCGGTAAATTCCGACTTGCGTGGGGACGGTTGTTGGTTCGAATCCAGACAGGTTGAAAGAAACCCGCGTCCTGAATTTGGTGTGGATCGGCTTAGGAGTGCGGATTTGTATAACAAACCCACCAGCCACACACACACATTCGGCTTTATATATTAGATAAAGATTATTGTATTGCATAATAAAAATTGCATATATATATATTTGACACTTTTTTGTCTGTCAGGTCCAGCGCCTTTTCCTATATATATATATACACACAGACTACATGCCAGATGTAGTCAATCTGTTTGTGTTGTACGTCACTCGTCACTGTAACTCTTTTTGCGATGTATGTCACTCTAACCTTGGTATCTGGCCATGTAACACTAGTTCCTGACTAAACTAAATGGACCCCCCCAGGTCCAAATAAAACTGTGTAGACATGAAATTTTATGTGGATTGCGAAAATAAGCGCCCGTTATGACACATTATGAGGAGCAACTTATCTGACAACCCAGTAAGATAGGCAGTAAGTTAGTAAAATAGCAACTGTGATAAAATGCCATTTACATGGGGGAATGTTTTACCGGACATAAAAGACCCAAGTAAGGAGAAAATGAGGTAGGTTAATATTAATTATATTTGTATATTGTATCATTTATTATATTTAATTGTGTATATTATTTAGTAATATATCTGTCAAATGTATCTTTATTAATAATATTATTATGAGGTACGTTTATGTAATCAGACCACCGGTATGATCGACTTACACATCAGTAAAATAATCAAGGATGCTTAACACTGAAAAAAATGCTGTCATCCTTTAGCTAATACTTGCCTCGTACCTCCAATGCTGCCATTGTCTGACAGCACGACTAGGGCTTATCGTTCACTTTGCTATGATCAAGAGGCACATGCCATGTAACGCATTGCTCGAACACCCCAATGATCAAATATAATTTGACTTGAGTCCACATATCAAAGTCTACTCGGAATAAACTAAACAGGATGAAACTGATTTCACATCTTTTAGCTTTAGGCTTGCTTTACTTCTTTAGTCAACTAAAGTAGTTCGTGATTATGAAACTACTAACACTACGTACGTAAGTATGTTGCTGGTTACAATGATTAAAGATTACAACTGAGTTTTAGAGGCAAAGGCCTCTGAGTCCCTAAACCCAGTCGCTTAAAAAATAACAGAACTCATTTAAACGTAAGGTATTTGACTGTAATTTCTTAACTCTCGTTTTTTCTCTAAAAATTGCAGATTAATTCTCTCTAACTGTGGTGGGGCTTCCTAGCAAAGACTTCGAGGTTCTAACACATCTGATGCGCATTACAAGCATTTTTAATTCGCGAAGAAACCGTGACGACATCGTGAGGTAGACAAAAAAGTTGATGGAGGAGTTAAACATGACCAAAAGTTGACCGATGTAATGTGCAGACTGGAACAGATTGCAGTAAACCCCATCCGCGCGGAATTCTGGGACAAAGAACCGGGTCAAAGACAAGGCGATGTTAGGAGCCGTGCACAGGATGTGAATGCCAGACACTGCTACCAGCATCCTAATCAACACAGCTTGACTTTTCAGATGTGAGTTGCTGTAAGACAAAGAGATTAAACACTTGAGAGACTAAGTGAGCAGTCCGTTGATAGTGGACAGTTAACAGGAGCCTAAGATTATTCTGATCAATGTAACTAGTTAGTATAATAAATGACACATAATAACAATTACCAGTCCTCCTGGAATGTTGCACGACTGGATGCGGTTACTTTGACTTGACTTCGGATAAGTCTCTGTGTCTTTAGTAAAGACAACCTAGTTAAGTTTTTTCCAATTTTTAAGATGTAGGAAGAAAGCACTGATAACCTGCATTAGTTTGTAATGCCTTTATATCGTTATGGTACTCATCTAAGTGATAAGCTGCGTTAGTTTGCAATAAGTATTAATTTTTATATATCTTTTTTGATTTTTCAGTACTCATAGAACTTCTTTTCAATCTTTTAACCGTAATTTTGCCATATTCAATACCTCCTTTCAGAGACATACTGCAAGGTTAACTGCTTTTTTTTTTTTTTACTAAGGCCAGTTATCAGAAAACTGCATTAGTGGAACTCGTCATATAATTTCTTTAACTTATGGTATTTATAACAGCTTATATAGAGAGTAAGCGCTGAAAGATAAGCATTGTATGGTGAGATTTACGATCTGAGACTATCTATATAAGAATATTTCCGAAACTGTCCGCGAGGAGAGATCATTTGAACTTCTATGTTTGAGATACTGTAAACGAACATGTCAATGAGCTGCAATAACGCTAGTTGTCTCCCTTCTCACGTAACAGCGCCAATAAAAAAAACGCCCACAAGAATAGGTTGTACGGCCTCTTTTGTGCAACCCTAGCAAATTAAGGGCAGGATTATGCTTTTATGTACAAAGTATACGTAGAACAAGGTTCAAACTGAACACATGCAGACCCTTTACGAACACTCAGAACAAGGTCTAGATCTTTTGTTTAAAAATAAGTTTATCGATGAGACAGTAATGTAAGTGGAATTCCTTTTTGTACTACAGAAACTATGGAAGCAGAAACGAACAAAGATGCCTGCAGTAGTATAAAAATAGCGGCATTTACAGCGTAGCCGTAAATAATAAAAATGGAGAACAGGTAAAAGTATTGAAAACCAAATAGAAAACTCCCACCTGGCTGTGGATTTTCTCCATGTCATGGCACTGCGTAAGCTGATTACAGTGGTGATGGTTGCGATCACCACGACAGTAAAACTGAAGAAAGAAATGAAGGATAAAATAATATTTTCAATAATGTTGAAAATGTTGTATTTGAGAAAATCTGTTGTGATAGCTAGGATGAAGCGATTCTTTTCAAAGTTCACTGTCAGTTTGATAATGTACACGCCACAAAGGCCCTGTGTGAGCAGAATGGTTGTGGTGAGAACAGCTCCCATCGCTCTTGTACTGACTAGAGACGCGGCCTTCATGGGAAACATGACACACACACACCGCTCTATGGCGATGATCATGGTCAGACAACCGGACGTGTATGTGAAACCATAAACAAAGTTTAAAGTGTGTTTTGTAAGAGTCCATTTCCAAAGGTCCTCGTCATCGGGTTGAAAAATATTAATGAAACAGTATAAGACCTTCAGGAACAAAGACACGACGTATGCTAGTTCGGAAAAGGCGAGACAGAAGAGACAGAGGTTCATCCGATCTCGCAGTCCCTGGCGATAAAAGACGATCATGCTGAGGATGTTGCACGGAGCTCCGATCAGGAATAAAGAAGGTATAAAGCCACAGTTCACTGTCTTGAATACTTTGTTTGCAGTCTCTAAACTCATGAGGCCACGAGAACTCTCCCAGCAGCCAGATATAGCAGACATATTTGTGGCTGATGTCAAGTTGGCTTCAAGATTTGCCATGGAAAACGGGTTTCTTTTCGCTGATGTCTGAAGTGGTACAGTGGAAACACAGAACATTTAGACCATTTCCAGAATGTCCGACATTTTCTGTTATGACTTGAAATATTGGGTTTGCAATGGTCTGTTGTGCTCATTGCTCATTATCCTGGAACAAAAACCCTATCCCTTCTTCATGGTCAGTTTGGGGTTGTGAGATTGAAGAGGAATAATATCATCAGCATTTACAGTAGAAACCAAAGTAAAGAACACGATTTAGACTGCGAAGAACACAGAAGAAACAGCATTCAGCTGTAGCAGCTTTTGTCGAAGTTTATTACAGTCATCGACGTCTACTTTTCAAGCAAGCGACAACATATGTCGTCGAAAAACGCAAGAGGTGGCGTGCACTTGTGCACTGACTCAAAACAAACTCAAAGCAAACCAAACAAAAAACAATACATGCTTAATTTCGCTTTTCGTTGAGCGACCATATATACTGAGGACCCACCCGAAAGCAGAGGAAAATAATTGAAAACAAAGAGGTTGCATATTGATCGCATGTAACATATATTTAAGGGAATTTCTTTTGATGAAACAAAAAATCCGAGAGGGTAGTTTCCATTTTCTGAGCAAAACCGACTTCACAAAACTGTACGTAATTACTAAGTTAGGATGAGGAGGGGAAAAATCTATAATCATAGCACGATTAACAAACAGGCCAAGGAATCCGGTAGAGATCAAACACCCGGGTGAGTACATGTATCTTAGTGTGCCCGTGGGAATGTAAGTGTGCGTGCGTTCGTGCGTGTGCGCGAGTGCGTGCGTGTGTGTGTGGCTGTAGGTGTATATTTTGTAAGCACATCGAATTTCTGTAGTGTATGTATTTGTTGGTGCCGGGAATGTTTTTGCACGTCACGACTTCTGTGAAATCTTAATTATGTGGATTTCAAGACATAAACGGGCCCAGTTGTACTTTTGAACAGTAAAAGAAAAAGCTACATGATTCTTTTGATATTTCTAATTGTCATAGAGTCTTTAAAATCGACGTTGCTGAAGAGCCATCATCATATTTTTAAAACTTAGAGCGTAATGCGAAACACAGGCGAGAAAGTTATTGAGAACGTAGAGAAATCTACCTGTTAGAAACCATAGTCCATAAAATGTCTTCCCAGCACTTGACAACCCCCACCCCCCAGCCCCACAGAATTGTGAATGAGCAATAGACTTTTATTCACCAGAAAATTTCTTTTCTGAGTGTGACCAGAAGTTTTTTTGACATTCTACAATACTAAACAGGAGTGTACACTGGGAGACAATATTCTGTAAAACATTCTAAGACGTTATTAAATTAAGGACTGAAGTAAGTATGATGTATTCAAAATAATCGAGACAGGGAGGAGGGATTAAATTATTTCCTGATACTCATTGTCATATCCTAATAGGAAAAAAACCTGGAAAAGCGTGGAACAGAGACTAAAGAGACACCAGTTCAGCTGAATTGTTTCAAAAGGGCCGAGCATAAAACAAGTGTCTGCTGGAGAAAAACGAGCTGGAATCTGTGTGAACTAGACATCTTCCTCGAATGTGTATTCCTAGAGAGGCTGGTTCTCCACAGTAGGAAACTACAAATAGCCTTTACAGACTTTCTGGGACTGCAGACTGTAAAGTCCAATGTGCTGAGCTGCTGTTCACGCCGAGGTATTCAGCGTGCAGGCCCAGGTCAACAGCTCGTAAAAGTTCTAAGTCACTGGAGCCAATCAAATGGAGAGATCTATTTCGGATGTGTAAAAAGCGGAGCAAATGAAATGTTGAGGTATTTTTCGCAGGTCTTTCCGGGGCTGAGGGAGGGAGGAAGAGGGGTCTGTTTCGGGAGGAGGAGGCTTTAGAGGAAGGGGAATGGGTGGGGATTAGGGTGGGGGTTGTAGGCAGTATGATCTTCCAGGAGATTGGAACGTTTTCAGTGGTGACCCTAAGAGACTAGCATATTTTATTTAAAACTATTTTGATTGGCTCCAGTTTTTAAATAGCTTTTTAAAGCTCAAAGGCTCAGAACCCATAAAATGTCTGATGTCTGTACCTTCTTAAGTTCGAATATATAAGCACATACTAGGAGGGGAGGGGAGCCATAGGGGAGGTACTAACTCCGCACATTTATCAAAGACTCTGAAGGTCGAGGAAATATCTTGTGAATGGGACAATATAGGGCAGACGTCCTGGTGTTCACTCCGGCTTTTCTAGTGTATCAGCATTAGAGACCTGGACTCAGAGGTAACGGACTTTAACTGGTCGAATTTTCACAAAATGAACCGTTAAAAGAAGGTTGAACATGTTAGGCGAGGATTGATAATGAATACTAAGAGCAACGCGTTCATCTGCACTTCTGTCTGATGTGTGCAGCTCAGAGCGTCGATCCAGAACGCCCCCGAACCACTTCACATTTACCTAGTGTTTTGAGGGTCGGTAAGGGATGGGAAAATTCCACTGGGTGGAACAACCAACAATTAGCTTGAGGTAGAGTTGGAAAGGATTGGAACTTTGGCAGTAGGAAGGTCAAGTAGCAAGATCAAGAACACAGCACTGTAACCTTTTTTTATTGTTTTTTTTTTACAGATTACTTCTAAGGATTGGAACTCGATGCATTTCGTGGGTATAAAGGATACTACACACGACCACGTGACAGCCTTGCTGCTTTGTAGCTTGTCTAATACTTCATCTGAAGTACTCTTTACAGCTTGATGATGGACATATGCAGCCACACCATCAAGATCCATCACGCTCCTTTTGCTTAATCATGCAAAAATGACTTGCTTTATAAAAGAAGAACAAGTGACTGCCGCTTGGAGGATAAGCCCAAATTAAATGTAAAACAAGGGAACTGTACCAAGCTAGAAAAGGGACACAGACGAAGACAATCTACATGTTTCGGGGCACTACCCCTTCATCAGGACGACACAAAAACGACGAAAAAACGAAAAGGAAAAAGACTTATTTGCAGTAGATGTGGCGCGTAGGCTGCATAACAGGAGAATGACCGAGGGACAGTGAGTAAGAAAGGTTAAAAAGAGGGGCAGTCAATCGCAAGGTGGGTAGGAAAGGGTAGAGAGGGGTGGGGGTGGAGAGTGGGCGGGGGGGAGAGAAAGAGAAAGCAGCGCGGGTAAGGGGGGAGAGAGAGAGTGGGAAGGAGGTGAGAGAAAAAGTTAGAGACGGAGGGGTGAAGGGGTTAAGGGAAGGGAGAGGGTCAGTGTTTAAGGTTGAGTCCAGTAGGTGCCATGGTACCGAAATGGGTAATGAAGTAGGACTCCATATTCTTACGGTCAATGGAGTCGCCCTTCATTTTCCAGATACCACAGACCCTCATGTTGTCGGCTGTGTGTGGGGGTGTACTGAAATGACGTGCAACTGGTGTGTTTCTGCAGTGTTTAGTGTCAGCTAGATGTTCTGTGAAGCGGATGTTGAGAGTGCGTTCTGTCTCACCGATGTAGAACAGGGTGGGACATAGGGTGCATGTGATGGCGTAGACGATGTTGCTGTTGGTGCAGGTGAAGTTGCGTTTGATGATAAAGGTGGTGTTTGGTGTGTGGAGTGTTGTGGCAGTGTTCAGGTAGGGGCAAGTGTGGCAACGGGGGACATTCCACGGGGTGGAGCCGCAGGAAGGGGGTAGGGAGGTAGTCGGTTTTAGTTTAGAGTGTACTAGAAGGTCTCGCAGATTCTTATCCCGCCGAGAAGCTAGGAGGGGGAGTTTTTTTGAAGAGGTCGAGTTCAGATTTGGACAACAGGTGCCTGCTGGAAAGGAGGATCCTACGTACTGGGAGGTTGTGGGGGTAGTGGGTCAGTACAGCGATCGACCTTGGTTCTGTGTGTCTGTGGTGGTGGGAGGGTTGTAGTGTAAGTGCGCGTGGTGTGGCGGCAACTTTCTGTCTAGCAGTGTGTAGAAGTTTGGAGGGATAGAGGGATATGTGTGTGTCCGCGCGTTTGTGTAACCTGTGCTTAAGGCAGTGTGCGTATGTACAAATTTCTCTGATTAAATCTACATCTGTCACTGTTATAAATAACATTACACGCATCAAAATGCGTTCGATCTGTCCTCATACATCTCTATCAAGCACAAAGATAATAGTAATGTTGATAGTAACGAGAATTTAAAGTATACATGGACATAACAGCGTGCGTATACTTATAGTTTGGGGCAAGGCAAACAAAGTTTATTCTTAATGATGGGAATTGTAGAATTGAAAACGACACAACACTACATGTATAGGTTGGTAACTAATTAATTTACATGTATAGGTTGGTAATTAATTAATTTACATGTATAGGTTGGTAATTAATTAGTGTACATTAATTTGGGTACTGTTCAAATTATAGTTATTCCTTTCACGGGAACAGCGTTTCTATACTAAGTCACAAATGTTTTTAATATATTTAACTAAACCTTCCAATACCTTTTCCTTTTTACCACAAAAGACACATGTACCTAAAGGAATTGGCTTCAAAAAATAAAATGTTGGCATGAGTTTCATTCTTTTAACTTCAAGAAATCACAGATAAATATATAATGGCATTCGTCCACAGTGTCATTCGTACTGAAGTTTTGACATTGGCGTTCAAATCCGCGGGATGTTGGGAATTTTGTCGTTCTGTACAGGTGAGTTTTTATTCAAGGTTCTAAACTTCATTACAGAAATGCACTTATTTATGATTTGAAATCACGATTTAAATTACGCATGAAATGGAGAAATGGTCTAACACTCTGTAGTTCAGCTACATTCTGAAGCTGAGTTACATGTCCTTGTTATCAGCTTTAAACAACCAGCTTTATTTCTACTGGCCCAATAAACATCTGCTATTTTGATAAATATTTTCGTTATAGTTCCAAATCCGTGAAAGCCTCAAGCTATTGAAGGTGTTCCTTATACCGTAGTTACGTAGTATGACTGGATTGTAGTAACTATAAGTAATCATATACTTATATCAGTAATTTATACAGGTGAACCAAGGAGCAATACTAAGGACGTCTTGGCTGAGAAAAGATTTGTCGTTATGTCCATGCACGTCGATTGACATGTTATTGCTGGATGTGAAACGCCTTCGGGCTTACGACTGGCGCAGGGGGGAAGACAGTTAATGTTATGTTCAAATCCTGAAAACATGAACGGGTTATGTTACAGTCCCATAAAAACAACGAAAACTTGTTTAGAAAATAAGGATAAAGGGAAAGGAATACTAATCATGAATCTCTGTGCTAAGCCTGTTTCTATGACTTGCAGGATGGAGGGAAAGGGGAGCGAGGAAAGGGCTTAAGGGAGGGAAAACGGCTGTGAAATGCGTATTTCACTGACAAGATTTGTATTTTACCGCAAGATTTGTCGACTGTGGGAGACACAACAGAGGAAACAAAGCAAGTAAGACCTGTAATACTCGATTCTAGATTTATGTCTGCCTCGTTGTTGGTAAAGCTGTCCTTCTCGTCATTGAAATGCTGCATACCCTGCTACTGTAATATGCACTATTCACGACGAAGACTTTAGCATGCAAGGCCTCAAACTGACTCATAACGGGAACACAGAATGTCATCGGCTGCCATTTCCTTGCATACAAGAACAGCGTGATCCGAAGCTCCGCTGTTGGAAATCATGAAATCCAAAAGCTGTTATTGCAAGGCACACTACAGGGTGTGCTAAATAGGTTGACAGTTTCCATTGCTATGTATCATTTTTTTTACCGCAGTGAGAATATTTCAACACGAAAGGCACTCTGTTAGTTCCGTAAGTGTTCAAAATGTCCGCCCGCCCTCAATATTGACACATTCTTGGAGTCTCTAAACCACGCTGCGACACACAGTAATGCACAGGTCCTGTGAAAAATAGACTGTGAAACTGTCAGCCTACTTTTGCTCCACCTTGAAGATTCTCACAACTGTAAGCTAACAATGTTTTTTAATATTACTGGATGTTCCTGATAGTAGAAGGCCCTGTTTATTGTTTGGGGGAAACTTCAGCGCTGTTGTCTGTATCACGCAATCTCACACAGATCGGTGCTTAGTGGCAATGAGCATTTGCCCCTGGTACAGAAGGTTGTGGGTTTGGAACCCGAGTCCGGCTTGTAGCAGCAGCTATTTATAGGACTACTTATAGTTCTTTCCCCACCCCTTCTTTTTCCTGCAGCACAATTCATCACCCTTTTCTCCCACCCCTATCAGGAGATGGCCTTCATTAAGCAAACATTGATCTCACTTTCATGTCGCCTGCTTTCATTGTTGACCAGGAAAACACAGAACACCCCAACACTGACGATATAACTGGTCTCACATGAGCCAGATTACTCCCAATTAACGCTTAATTTATTTTACTCGTAGAAATCGAATGTACAAAAAAATCCTTAACTAGGTAATGAGAGACGCGTTAATATGTTTTCAGCTCAAGTTGTTACTAAGGTACCTAAAAATCACCAGCTCCAGATAGCCCGTGTTTTAAATCAGTCCATTATCAATCCAATATCAATCTTAAAGGCACTACCATTTTCGTTGTCCCATATCTTCTTTCTTCCATTGTTCTCTTCTCGTTCTTTTTGTATGTCTTCCATTGTTCTCTTCTCGTTCTTTTTGTCTGTCTTCATTCTTTCAGTGTTTCTTTCTAACTCTCTGTCTTTTTCTTTAATCTTTCTTTCACTTCATCTTTTCTTTCTATGTCTTTCCTCCGCCCGTCTCTCTCTCTCTTGGTTTTTATCTTTCATTCTATTTTTCTTATCTCTTATCAAAAGCACGGAGAGCTGACTATGATATCTAT
>SMGT01015890.1:127152-156779 GCA_004794575.1 Lanistes nyassanus | reverse complement strand
TTTCTTTCACTTCATCTTTTCTTTCTATGTCTTTCCTCCGCCCGTCTCTCTCTCTCTTGGTTTTTATCTTTCATTCTATTTTTCTTATCTCTTATCAAAAGCACGGAGAGCTGACTATGATATCTGTATATGTATATACATATAGTGTGAAAGACAAGTTCTGTACTTGGGCAAGTATAGTTCTGTTTGGGGACAATTATGGTTCTGTTCTTGAACGATAATGGTTCTGTTCTGGGGCGATAATGGTTCTGTTCTGGGGCGATAATGGTTCTGTTCTTTGGACAATAATGGTTCTGTTCTGGGACGATAATAGATTTAATCTGGGACGATAATAGTTCTGTTCTGTTCTGGGACGATAATAGTTCTGTTCTGTTCTGGGACGATAATGGTTCTGTTTTGGGACAATAATGGTTCTTTTATGGGACGATAGTGGTTCTGTTTTGGGACGAATGGTAGAAACATCTATATTAGATCTATCTTCATTGTCCCCGTTTTTAGGACACTAGCAGCCATCGACATTTCAGTAGTTCTTTTTTTCTAGAAACTGTTTGTCAAAACAACAGGAAAATTTAAATATGGGTACAAAGATTCACGCAATGCGCCAGATGTGTTCACTAAAAGTACAGCACAGCATGGCTTTCCTCAATATATTACTATTATTTTTGTTTTGGGACAAGAAACTGCTTCCACCTCGTGGTGATTTTGCACTCTGGGAGAGGGGAGAGTGGATTTAGGGGAAGGGGGTGAGGGAAAGGGTCTTCGGTTTGGTTTTCTGCACTGGTGGTGGCTATGTGAACTTGTGAAGTCCCTCTTGCTGCTCCCTTTTCTAGCACTGTCCCTGATGGTGGATGAATGTGGCTTGAGTGGTGAAGTCCTTGCTACAATATCAACAAAGGAACTGACCCAAGCTGTACAAGACTCTGACAAAGACGATTTACATGTTTCAGGGCCATGCCCTCTCCCCAGGACAGCACAGATGATGGAGAACAGAAACAAATCACAACTAGTGTGAATGTCGATGTTTTAACCTGTTTCCATTTCATCGTTTGGCAGTAAAGTGGCACACAAATATCGGTTGTAAACCAATTCCAAAAAAAGGTATGACAAAACAAATCAAAATGGCACATAGACTGTCAGTTCACATTGACACATTCAGAACATTGTGCGACAGCCATTTGCTGCCAGACATTCAGGGCATCTTTCTCCCATGGACCGTGTCAGTGTCACTAGGGTCGCTTGAGGGAATGCCGGCCACGTCTGAAGGCGGCAGATAGTTGCCTGGGAACGCTGCGTCCCAGCATGTCCCAGATGTGCTCGACGAGAGCCAATAAAGTCAAGCAGTTGAACGTACTGCTACTGACAGAAATCTGTCACCAGGCGCGAATGACGGGCTTGTCGTTGTCATCTAGCTGATAGATTCTAGGCTCATGGCCTGTAAAACTGACAGAATGAAAGGCCGCGCAATCTCGTTTCTGTACCGGATGACATTCAGCGCCATGAACAAGATGAAGAGGGGTTCTTGCATGAGTGGAAATCCCCCCACCCCAAGACCATCAAACAGCTCGTGCTCCCGGACTCGGCCATCGACGAAACGTTTTTCTAAGGGCCGCCAGACACTCTGTCCCCAATAATTGTGGGTCAGAGTGGGTCACAACCTGGACTCGTCAGTGACTAACATCCTGCCATGTCACAGTCAGTCACGTCTGCACCACATCACACGAGCCTGGCGGTGTTCCAGTCATCGCCACACGGACGACAGCACTTCCGCTGCCCAGATAATACCGGTGTACGCGGCTGCTGTGGTCTGCTGGATAAAGCGGATTCTCATTTCTTTGCACAGAACTTTAGCTTTAGTCTGCCACAAGCCTTTCTTTATCTTCCCACCTTAAAACTGCAACTGGCTTTTACATTTTAAGAGTAGTTAGCAAGATGGAGGTAGTGAAAAAACTGTAGAGGATTGTATCAAACCCAACGTATTCTAATTATCATATCGTAACAGACGCCTGTCATCGAAATATACAGGAAGAACACTTTCACAAAGCAGCTACAACATGCATAGAGCAATGCCACGAACAATAGATTTTGTAAAGTATGGGATTGATCTGGTAAAAAACACACCGCATTGCCTCATGACCTTATAACATCAGATTAATATTGATTATTTATGGACAATGACTTCTGTAGATTATTTATATGTGCTTATACTAGACATACTTTGACATTTTACTATTTGCTTTTGCACTATAAGTATTTTATTACAAATTTTCCAATATAATAGCGAAAAAATTGTTACAAATACCTTCTTTGAGAAATTTCTTAGCAATAGATTCGAAGATCAAAAGTAATGATCTGATATATTGGCCATAACCAATCCCACTTTTAATCTTAAATATGGACATAACAGTCGGGCTCATCTAAACACTCTCATGAACTCCCTTCCATTACACCACTGTTATTTGATAGACTACTTTTTGACACCGTGGTGCGTCTGGTGCATGGCAAAATTATGTTCAGTTCGTTGCGAAAACGTGACGACATGGTGACGTAGACGAAGAAGTTGGTTGCCGAGTTGAACATGACCGTCAGGTGCCCCAGGAAGTGTGTGGCCTGGAAGAGGTTGCAGTAATGACCGTCTGGGCGAAACTCTGAGACGGAGAACCGTGTCAAGGCCAAGGCAACGTTGGGAGCCGTGCACAGGATGTGGATGCAGCACACTGCCACCAGCATCTTCATCAACATCGCCTGACCTTTCAGGTCAGAGCTGAATTGATCAAAACAGACAGATTTAAGGTTTCCTAGTGATCTGACAGGGTTCTGCAAAGACTGTGAATAAGAACGAATGAAGTCTATGGTGTTCACAGAATTTCGATTGTCACCATATATGACTGTGTAATCTCTACAGAAAAAGAACAGTTTACTCCTAACCCTTGAGGTATGGAGAATAATAAAGCAAGCCTGTTTGCATGCATAAGCATGTGCTTTCACTGTGCGGAAAAGCGCCTTTAGGCAAGAATGAAATGCACAATTATAGTTACCTTACGTGAATGCCGATGCTGTTTCAAAGCATGTACCCCTTAAAAAGTTGAAAATATTCATTGTCAGATTGATGTCTTCATAGAAAGATACCTTATATACGTTTTTCAAAATGATTCTCAAATCTCACATCGCAGATGAAGGTTGATTGTCGGGTGACAAGAAGTGACTTTGCTCGATGTCTGTGGGCCCTTAACATTCTCTCCTGGCACGACTAAGACTTTATCCGTTTCCTTCCCTTAGCGTCCACTTAAGCATTAGCATAACGAGTATTGCTTAGCGTCAGTTAGTCAGGATGGCGGTCATTGAACTGACGATTTCGATACCTTCTGGGCCGTGAGTGCATAGTTAGGGATCAGTTATAACGGCTCAGGTTGAGGAGCTGGGGTGGGGGTGGGGGCGAGACACATAGGTCTGGCTGTTGACCCACCATTCCCGAGTTAATGAGGAGATGGTAAGAGCGAGAAAAGGGATGAGTTAGTGTGGAACACTGAGACGCAGCGCTGGTGACGATGTGGGTGGTTCTTCAACTCTCCGTGATTCCCTCGTCGGGATGTGGTGCTGTACTGGTTGTAGGTCTCGCCATTTGGCCCCAGCAGGAGCTGCTAGTGGGCGTCGTTCGTCCCGCCAGCTATCTGTCTTGCGACAGTTTGGCGTCCACTCTGAGACAGTGTGTGGACAGTCAGTCACAAGTGAGTGAAGTTATGTCTTTGGCTTGCAGCTCTGAGGTGTTGGTGTTGGTACACTCGCTTTGCGAACTTATTTTGTGTTATCTGTGTGGCAAAGGTTGTCTGATACTTGTTGGGAGATGCTTAACGGTTTATGTTTCATAGTTGTATTTCGTTATAACTAGTTATCCAATAAGGGGAGTAGGCCTTTCACCCTGTCCAACGCAGGTCTGGCCATACTACTTATAAACGCCTAATCGAAAGGTCTTATGAATCTATCCTTCAACTTCTTCAATTTCAGCTTCAGATTCTGCATCATTTTTCTTCTTCTTCTTCTTTGTTCCCACTTCATCATCATCACCATCACCATCATCACTGTCATGATCTGCCAGTTCATTGTCAGACAAGTCATCGTCGGCTTCATTTCCTGTGCCGTCTGAGTGGCCTCATCTGTCACCATCGCCCACTTCGTTTTGTGATCGTCGGCTCTGTTTTGACGTTGACCGATTCACTAGGGAAAGCACGTCCGCACAGCAAAAAGCTTGATGATTGCGATTGTGTCCGAGGGACAATCCACGTTACCCACTGCCTGACTGCTGGACTATCCAAGTTACCAAGTGCCTGACTGCTGGATAATCCAAGTTACCTACTGCCTGACTGCTGGACTATCCAAGTTACCTAGTGCCTGACTACTGGATAATCCAAGTTACCTACTGCCTGACTGCTGGACTATCCAAGTTACCTAGTGCCTGACTGCTGGACTATCCAAGTTACCTAGTGCCTGACTGCTGGACTATCCAAGTTACCTACTGCCTGACTGCAATCCGTACATAATTGTTTTTTTTAAATTTGACTGTTCTGTGTGCAATGAAGTGTTGTTTTAAACTTTAAAAGTAATCTGTTTGTAAGTGTTCATAGAAGAGAAAAAAATGTGGGTATGGATTAACTTCTGTTGATGAAAAGAATGAAATAAGCTTTTGAGGTATCGGCGTACGATTTTAGTATATGTGAGAAACACTCTAAGGATATTTCTGAACATAATGTAGACGGTGCAAATGGCTTGGCAACACGAACGTTTTTATAAGGACAATTATCAACCTGAAGAAGAGAATTTTCAGTATGAGTATAAAATTGTTTAGATTCACTGTCCTGGTACACTGCAGACATATTCCTCTAATTAGCACGGAATGGTGGTACACAAAACTAGCATAACAGAAGGAAGAAGAAAGTAAAATCCAAATACACTCACCTAGCTGTAGATTTTCTCCAAGTCATTGCACCGCGTAGACTAGCCACCGTGGTAACTGTCGCTAACAATGCGACACTAAAACTAGAGAAAGAAATGAACGACAACACAATATTTTCAATAATTTTAAAAATACTGTAATTAAGAAATAAGTCCGTGTTCGTTAGTGTGACACGATATTTTCCTGTTTCTACATCTTTCGTGACTGAAACCTTTTCTTTAATAATGTACACGCAGCAAAGACCCTGTGTAAGGATTATGGTCGACGTAAGAATTTTCCCCATTGTTTTTGTGCTGATAACCGTGGCGGCTTTCATGGGGAAGATAACACAAACGCACCGCTCTATAGCTATGATCATTGTTAGACCGCCTGATGTGTATGCTGAGCCGTAAACGAAGTTTAAGGTGTGCTTTGTAAGAGTCCATCTCCAAAAATCCTCCTCGTCGGGAAAAAGAATACTGATGAAACAAAACAAAACTTTGATGAACACAGCTGTGACGTACATGAGATCTGTGAAGGCGAGACAGAACAGACAGAGGTTCATCCGATCTCGCAGTCCCTGACGATAGAAGACAATGATGCTGAGGATATTAGCCGGCGCTCCGACGAGGAAAAGAGAATGCAGAAAACCACAGTTTATTGTTTTAGAAATAGACTTGATATCTTGTAAACTTATCAAGCCGTCAGAATTATCCCAGCAGTTATATTGTACGAGACTATGATTGTATGTGACTAGCGTCAAGTTAGTTGCATTACTGGACATTTTAACAGGCTACTCGCAGTCGCTCCGTTAAGAGAAATTAGAATAACCACAATACTACCTCCTAGGCAACAACCGCTTATATACATTTGTCATAAAGTCACCGTCGCGTCCATTATTCCTGGTCCATTCACTTTTTTCAATTTGGTCGGAAGACGGAAATATAACCTTGGGAACTCTAGTGGCAGCTGCCGTGTTATCCGTAAGTGGGCGAATGCGTAATTAACGAATTAAATTAGACGTTTTTGTCGCTGCAGTTGTTTTACGGGGAATTGGCAAGGGAAAGGGAGAGATGAAGTGAGAGGGTTAAGCACCTTCAATCAGAGAAAAATGCGCAAAAAAGAGGAAAAAAACCAATTTAAGATTTTATGCAATTTTAAAAGAATTCCGAAAGTATGAGTTCTTTTAAAAATACTATAAATATGAAGACAATGAGAGGAGATACGGACATGTGTGTAAATATTTCTAGTATGTGTATTTTGTGGCTGGATGTATTTGTCTATAGGTGTGTCCATAAACAGCATGTCTGCTTTTGATGAGTATTTCAAATATTGGCCAACATAATTTGTAGCTGTGTTAATTTTAGAGTACATGACAACTTCAATGAAATTGCATGTTTCTTTTATTTTTATACCTTTGGCATTTCCGCCGGTTGTAGAGAGTAGACAAGTCGTACTTACAGTATCTGCACTGTTCTTTGATTTCCAAACACTCTACTTAAATTCGTCCCACCGTCTATTTTTTCCCAGATTACATTGGCTCTTGCACGAAATGTTCCTTTATGCAACTATTATTGTTAAATGGTATTATCTGAATTATCGAAGGCTTTTTTTTACTTCCGAGGTTGGATATAGCTACCCTTTCCAGTGTTTCACATTTCGAAGTCTAACCCTCAAGTTGCAGAGGTGTTCTGTAGACAGGACGATCACCCAGGGTACGTTTACTGCAGTTAGCATTTTCGGTATTACGTATTTCTAAGTGAAAGGAGGTATGAAATACAAACACTTTTGTTGTTATGCCTTCTAGTATGACGGCATGATGCTATTGTGCTCTTAAACCAAACTGTCCATCTTACCACGTAACACGAAATCGCGAATATTTATCGACAGCAGAGCATGCTTGATATAAACAATTTCTGCTCACATGTATTAGAAGGGCTTCTTTATTTCTCAAAACATACATATTAGTTGATAGTAATTAACATTCCAAGAAGGAACTAGAGCGTAAAGACTCTTGAAGCTGGCTGTGAAAAGATAACTCTGTAGAGGGTTACCTTCCGCTTGTTTTACAAAGCTGCACTCAGCACCGCATTATTTTGTCTAAGTTCAAAAAGGAACTGAGCCAAGCTGAATTAAAAGATGGGCGACACAGTCGACAGTTTCGGAGCTTTACCCCTCCGCCGGGACAATACAAATACAAATAGAGGCAAAGACAGATAAGGGCAGAAAAAGATTAAGGAAAAGACAAACATCAGGCACTTAGCTGGGTGAAGTGGTGAGAAGTAGAAAGTCCGGTATGGTATAAAACTGCTTGGACGGGGGAGACTTCAGTTTCAAGCGGAGACAAATTGAGGAAGGTAAGATGGCGAGCGGTGCGGTTTTTTTGTTTGGTTTTTGAAGGTGGTTTTAGCGTAGGAGGTATAGCTAGTGAGAAGAGTAAAGGAGTGGGCAGAAAAAAGAGGGGCGGTCAAACTAGCCAAGACCCGGGATTACAGGAGGGTATGGTGAGTTAAAAAGGGTTAGGGGAAAAGGCAATGACAGAATTGTAAAATTTAGTAAAATGCATTGGGTGGAACGCTGTAGTTAATGGGGGGGGGGGGGTCACGCTGTTAAGAGATCAGGAAAGAAAAACGTCGTTCCCTTTTCTGTCTTCGTAAATGAACCCCCTCACCCACCCACTGAAATGGACATCTCCCACTTCTTAACGAATGAGAGAGTGCGCCTGCGCATGCTGACACACACACACACACGTGCTAATTTTCGGAAGACATCACTTGGATTCTAGGACAGTCAATGAGCAGAAGAGAGGAAACTGGGATTAGTTTTCTTTGCGTATTTTGAATATCTCCAGTTGTACAGTACGGATGTGCTATTGTAGCCTTGTTATTAAGAAGTGAAAATAGGTAACCTTTCGGTATTTTTTTAACACCGAAAAACCAGTGCGAGGCACTGTTGAGTCTTAGAAACACTTTTGATACCCGTTGATGCAGATTACAAATAACGAACTATATTTTTTTCTTCTGCTGCTTAAAATGGACGGGTTATAGACATAGTCCGACCCATTCACGCAAGGATGATGTGTAAATGGCCGCTGGTTAAGCCTAAACCGATTGCGATGATTTGACAAACTATCCGTTAGGTTGAAGGTCGCTGACCGATAGTTTGTCACGTGATCGCGATCGGTTTAGGCTTAACTAGCGACCATGAATACGGCTCCAGATCCATTGAAGTTCCTAGTCTTTTAGAAACACGAGACGAATTATTTCCCCTAGAGAGGTTATCGCGTACCGAATGGCCGAGACTCCTTGGCTACGCGTCCGCCCTTTCAAGATCCCTTGAAAGAAATGCACGAAAGAGCAAGCCTGGAAAAACAAACCTGACACGGTGTACACCTGTTAACCGTGTTTATTTATAATTTTAAAATCTTTCATTAACCTTGTTTTATTACCTTCGTCTTTTATTGTGTTTAGACCATGGATTCTAGAAACTGAAAATTGTTACCTTATAATCTTGATTCCGATTGCAGTCCTAACCGTGTAACCGTGTTCCTACACACTGATGGTTATCCAAAGATGCCAGACAATGAGGTCCCTAAAAACTCCACCGAGCCCCTATAGGGAAAGTAGTTGATGTCCATAGTTAGACACTTCCCCCTATGCTGTACCTGACATTCATAGAAAGGCATTCATGCTCGTGATCCTAGCACAGAGATCGTTTACATTGCTTCGTCGGTGTGAGGTAGGTAAGCATTCGTATTTCTTTTTCACCAACGCGATGCCAGTAAATCCCACAAACTGATGGCTACAGATTATGAATAGACTAGTGGCCGCTTACAGAACTACAGAAGACAGGAATGTTTATGCAGTCTAGCTTTCATGTATTCCAGAGTCGTGACAAACTTGAGATAGACCGTGACTAGATTTCTGCCTTTATCATAAGCAGGACATTTTGAACGCGTTACCGTCCCTAGCTTTTGTCGTGATCCTCACCTCAGTAGAACTGCCATCTGGACAGAAGCTATTTTGAGCATCATATCGAGAAGCTGAATATAGGTCGAACAGCTTTAAACATTTTAAGTAAAGCATCTTCAAAGTGGCTAATTCTGTATTCCATATAAAAGGCTTTAGCCCACGTTCCAATCTACTGAAGTAGGCAAAGTTAATGAAGTGCGCAGGTCATTTCGCGATGCTGAATTGACGAGCTACTGCAGATCTAATATGGCGGTGAAGAGATCTAGGCAATGCGAACGCCAGTTGCACTGCTTTGTGTTTCGTAATTCCGCAGGAAAGAGCTACCCATGCGAAGGTATTGAGAATTGACCTGTGGATATCACACGGCACCTGATGTCCACACTTTGCGAAATTAGCCTGTGCTTCAGTACATTAGAACACGGCTTTGGAAATACTTCACTGACCCAGTAAATTGTCCAATTTCTCATTCTCAACATTTTTCTCACTTTTTGAAAGATTAGCACTAGCCAAAGCGCACGGTACCAATCATCAGGGTATGGAATTGTATTTTTTTAAGTCTTGACAGACAGTGTCCATTTTCATTTGTCATACACCTAAAAACAGCTGAGGTATGGTCCGCGTTTCTTTTGATAGAGGTAGGAATTTATATGTAAATGTCTACATTTTTCTACATTTTGTCTACATTTTGGTTGTTTTTGTCAAGTGCAGCTGTTGGACAGGTGGTTAATCCTTTAAGACATGAAGGTCCGGGAGGGAGATTCCGATTTGACCTTCATTGTTTATTCTTTCTTTGAGAGAGACTTGCGTGTAGACTGGTTCCATGCTGTCTTCAGGACAGCCTCAAAATGAGTCGCTGAAATGTTTGTGTGGAAACCTTTTGAGACCTATTTAGTCAATAATTATGCTTTTTTTGTATCGTAGTACGTGCTTCTGTTTGTGTGTCTTTCAAGGAAAACCTCTGAGGTAAAAAATGTCAGTGAAACTGCAGTTATTTTTCTGTTGTCCTGTCCTACGTGTTGCTAGTGGTGTCTGATTAATTTTCAGACTTTATCGTATAGCTTCGTGCTGTTGTTAATAGATGTTGGGACAGTAACTGTATATGTACAGTGTCTGAGATCCTCCATTGCCACTTTTGAGTGTTATCGTCGCTTGCATCTAGTCGGGCAAACGGTCGTTTGGAATGCGAAGACTCCCCCATGAGAAAGATTTAGATTTGACAGTAGTTGTCACTATTTGTTGGGGAGAAGCTTACACGTAATGCTGTTCTAGGTCAGTTCCTCGCATTTTTACTGTTCGTAAAACGTAAATTATCAAATGTACTGTGACGGCTGCCAAGTCGGAGTTTATTTTCCAGTCCATGTTTTTTTGTTTGTTTGATTTTGTTAATTACGTGAAGATTAACCTATATTTTCCTTTTATTAGTACAAAATATTTATTCAGAAGACTTCAGAATATAGTCCATTTTTCCGTAGTTTGTTGGCAGTTTATAAAATCACCTTACTTCATTTTTCAAAAATGGCGCGCTCCTGAATCAACACTAGGTATGTTTTAAACTCTTCTTGCCACGCTACCCCACCCCAAACTAAAAGTAATCGTTCTTTCATCGTCACTCTGTCGTACTTAGTTCTTTACCCGGAATTACCCTCCTTTCGATAATTAATGTTTTGACGAGATGTCTAAGTTTTGTTTTCTTTTCATTTTTCACGGTGCTTATTTGATACAATAAAGTCAAGAACACCACAATCTTAGCATCAGTAAGGACCTTTTGTGATGTCAAAGTATGGCAAGAACATGTGCCATTATTCTTCCCCTAACTAAAATGATCGCAAAGAACTGAAGGTGCGTCTTTATTAAAGACCACGTTAGCCGAATAGACTGTGACGTCATCTGGCCTCGTTTTCACTGAGCTCGCTATTCGATCGAGTGAATGAGCATGAAAAAGCGCAGAATAACTGGAGCCAATCAAAATACAGTATCACGTAAAATATGCTAATCTCGTAGGGTCACCACTGAAAACCTTGCACTTTCCTGGAAGATCTTTACTGCCTATCGTGCCTGCGCATATGTACGAGACAAATCTCAGGAAGATAAATGGAAGTTTTTCACATTATTTGTTTGAGATACGTTTTAATTACCTTTACATATGTGAACGCTTTTTCTCGTGGCATTCAGTGTCCTGCAACGTATGCAAATTTTCTACAACTGCTCTAAGACGCTCAGTCTCTTATCCCTACAGCCAGCCAGCAGACTGAAGTCTTGCAAGGTTCAGCACGTTAAAATCTTTCTCAGCTCACAACGGAAGCGAGAAGACAGAGCCACATAGACAAAAAAGTCGTTAGATGAGTTGAACATGACTGTGAGATGCCCAACAACATGCGCAGAGATGAACAGACTGCACTAAAGGCCACGTTTAGCATGCGATAGTGCGCGGAGTTCGGAGTTCTGTCAAGCGTGATGTGTTGTGGCTCGGCACGATGTTGATACTGTGTAAGACAAACTCACTTTCGTACGACAAGTGTCGTCCTGTGGGAGCTTGCTTTTCTCCTTAACTCGTTGTTCTTGTGCTCGATCCAAACGACTGCACGTTAAGAGGACGACATATACTTAGGTGGAAACTGTTATCGCTGTATTACTAATGGTTTTTATATGACTACCTCACTGCACACCGTGGCCCGGGCCTCCATCCAGCTACCTGACGTGAATACCTGACGTGTTAGAAAGTCCTGGGCGGGGGTGGGGGGTGGGGGGGTGGGCTCCTAGGTAGCCACAGACTCGCGTGGCTCAGCTCTCCTTCGTGTCCTTGGCCGCTGGACACAATGATTGCTGAATGCATTTAAGCACCCTCTCTGACGTCGCACATCCATCGTCGGAACTGGCTCCACTAGAGTTCAGTCTAGGCAGCTCTCCTTTGGGGCTGGATCTTTGCCTCTGCTATAGACGGTTGTGGGTCCACTGTCCCTCGACCTCCTCCTTGACGTTAGCAAGTGTGGTTAAAGCTGGCCAGAAAAACGAAGTCCCGTAATACACTCAAGACGTTAGCATAGAGATTCTCCACAGCAGATGAACAGGTGCCAAGAGCTAACCTTCGCCCCCTAACAGTTCTCTCCTCCTGGCGACAGCAGAGTCCTGATGGCGGACGGTGCGTGTTGGCAGCTTTCTTTGATACGTAATCTCTCCTTGCCTGACTAACCCCATACCTGGCAGGCACATGGCACCTGCTTGGTGGCTATTGTCTAACTCCCAGCTGCGCCCGGAGCTAACAAGTCCCATTACCACCGAGCCCCACCCCTACAGTTCAGCACACTGACCAAAGGCATGAACAGGGTTCCCCCTGGCCCATAACCCCTGTTTCCATCCGGTCTGGTGATTACGTGAGAGAGCTAGATGGCAGCTTAAACAAGGAGATTAAAGATCGGATTTAGCAAGAGGTTTCTGGATGGGTCGCACCTAGAATCTATGGTGTAATTTCTTTGACCCACCAAACCCCATCTCGTGACAAAAAGAGACAATAACATTAATCCATAAACAATTTAATTAAGCACAAGCAGTATGTACAGGTTAATACGAATGATGCATTCAATCGTTCCCAACATAAATAAAGCGCACAAAAAGATACAAATGGCAGTTGTTCTGATATTTAAGATGCACATGCTTCAAATAATTTCAGCCTGTGTACCTGTCCCAACCTCCTGCTGGCGAATGCGTACTCTTGGCCCTTCAACTATACACACAACGTGATCCAGTTCCTTTGTTCAACACACACCGTTCGCAAAATGTTCCCCGCACGCACACAATTCGGTAATTCACTGAAGTCGGTGCAAGAAGAATAAAACACCCCAGAAGAACTGATCACAAGCGCGAACCAATGTTCAAAAGCCTCAGGGACAGTCTCACTGTATTCGTCTGAAATCTGGGGTCCTGGCTCCGACACGGTAGTAGCAGATCGATCTGCGTCTCCTGTCTTGGCTCCCCCGTAACAACTGTATACAGGCGATCTGTCCTGGTACAGTATTAAACACGCAGTAGATGTATACTCAAAACCAAAAGAAACGCAAACTGACACATGGACAAGGAGCAGCCAAATTTCATGCATTTCGGTACAAAGCCGATGCTCGTAAGCTCCCAAACCATCTGTCAGCAGCAGAAGAATGCCAAGAAGGAACGAAGCAGATCGGGAAAGAGCCATATGACGACCGCAGGCTGGAAACCGCCCAAGTGTCGTCGCACGTGCACTGGGTGTGGGAGTTTCCACAGTCTGTCTTTGTGGGATCGCTTTCAAGTCACTGGCAGCACTCGGAATCAGAAGCGGTCAACCTCGCGTCACGACGGTACGACAGGACAGGCAGATCTACTGCGACCACCTGCGACAACCGAGTTACTGTCGGGAGCCATGGAGCCGCCTTCCAAACTGACGACATCGGCGCACGATGTGCGTGTGTTTCCTCTTTGAGTAAGCGAGTATTTATGAACATCGCTTCAAACCATCAGCCAACATCACAAGTTTTCTTAGCCCTTGCAAGTTCCATGCAACCACACTTAACTGTCCGAGAACAAGGGGACGACTTTGAACGAGCTGCCAAATTCCCTTGGACGTTTTTTTCCTGATGTGTGATGTCAGAACTGTTCCCGAGCTCCTGCCAGTCTTCGACAGGTGCTGAGGAGAATCATGTGCCTCGCCAAGCCAGCGGCGTTGTCAGACGAGCCCGCGAGCAAAGCCTCCACCGATTAGCTGCGCGCAGTCGATGCCAATGCTGAGCATGATTACACGGCTGCCAGGGAAGAAGCTGTTGCACGACTTCAGGCGATGTTTCGATCCAAGAACAAATAAAGAGCAGTGTTTCCGTCTACCTATCTAAATATTTCCAGCCTTCAATGTCCTTAAAACACCGACGTGCGTTCAATTGCACAGACGGCATTCTCTGTCTTATCGAACAGGAGGGTGCACAGCTTCAAGAGCAGAAGACACGTGATCCAATCCTTCACGTGGGTATCAAGACAACTGTGGTGCAGACACATCAGACTGACGTCTTGAGTGTATTACGGGACTTGGTTTTTCTGACCAGTGTAACGAAATTGAGACCTGGCGTGTAAAAATAGCATTGCTCACGCAGTTTGAACTAGAGGGTCATTTAGTTCAGGGAAGTAAATGTCGTGCTCTCCCAGAGAACAATACCTGCTGGAGAAGGAGGTAGTCAAGCAACCTCCCTGGTCCAAGAGTCAGGGTCAGCGGATGACAGCAATGGGGTTAGCCAAGTACGATGCAGTGACCTGGAGGTCAACTTGGAAACTCGAGAAACCTAAACATTGCTCTGGCTGCCTGTCAACAGATCATGAGCGAATATGCACGTGATGCTGTTTACGAGAATAGACCATGTGATTTAGAGGGCGCTGGAGTAGGGGGAAATAAGAAGAGGGGGACATGCGAGAATCAGGGGATTCAGATTGGAGACCAAGAGAGAGAAGGACACAGGAGGAAGAAGCTTGCTCGAACCTGCGCCCAGCCGAAAGGCTTATGCGCGCCTGACCATGGGACTTGGACAGATTTGACATCGAAGCCCAAAGCAGAAGACTGAGAGGGGCACAGTTGAAAGGTGAACTACAGAGTTGCTTTTCACGTGCGCCTCTACAGAAGAAATCGTTGAATTATGGAGAACAACCGTGCGTCGCCTGTATGGTTGGCGGAACAGCACCTTCATCGGCTGGTGGACGCCATCATGCAAACTGAGAGGTCACACACACCATTTTAAGCCGCGCAGCACTCAATAACTATATACAAAAGACCCATAACTCCAAACTATGCATCGTCCACTAGGGTCACCAAGCATGCAGTTGCCCACCACAGCCACACGTGCAGATTGGAAAAGGTCAGCAGTAGACATTTAACTCGGATATATAAGCTCTATTGGGGAAAGGGGGGAGAAGTCAGAAAACGAGGAAACACAGGACTCAGAAAGAGGGTAAACTGGATATACTTAGCCTGGAGATGAGCTAGAGAGACTTGTTACTTGGATACTGGGAGAGGTACTTGGACAGAGAGATATAGAAGGGTGAAGTTTATCGTCTACAAGACATGGAGAGTTACTAAGTTGTAAACGACCCGCCACTTGGACTTTCACCATGTGCAAAATAAAACTCTTATGACCAGAAATCACGGGTCGATTGACGATGAGAGAGAGCAGTGGTGCACGTTCCTTTCTGGTGCCGGCATAACGCAACATTGCCTTTTCTGAGGTCGTGATCATTCCTAACGTTACATTTATCCTCCATAAAAACTAATTCCTCCCTTATGACATACACTTCACTGAGACTTTGTAGGAGAAGAAAAGTTAGGGTCAGGACTACTGCCATTGTTTTAGTACTGACGAGTGTTGCGGCCTTCATGGGAAGCATGACACACACGCACCGCTCTACCGAGATTATTGTTCTAAAACATGCAGACACATATGCGAACCCTGCTACAAAGGGCAATGAGTGCTTCACAAGAGTCCACTTCCACAACTGCTCTTCGTCCGGCAGGATGATCCCGATGAAACAAGAGAAAGATTTAGTAAACATAGCTGTGAGGAAGAACAGCTCAGCAAAGACCAGACAGAAGAGACAGAGGTTCATCCTGTCTCGAAGCCCTTGGCGATAGATGGTCATGTTGACGATGTTTGCTGATGATCCGACAATGAAAAAAGAATGTACAATGTCACAGTTTATAATCTTAGAAAAACTTCTGGAGGCCTGAACAGACATGATACTTTTAAGATTATTCCTACAGAATAACCAGATGCTATATGGAGCAGACACGTTTTTTCCAGTGTCAAATTGCCTGCCGTACTCAACATTTTAACTGATTTGAATAGACTATGTTCTAAACTGTTAATTTTTGTACAAAACAACAGGAGCGGATGTCTACGCCTACGAGTAAAACACTACACCACCAAGGAATAGTTAAAACCTAAAGATATTTGCAGTTTTGCACAAAATTCTTCCCCTTTTAAATTTGATAATTTCGCGTTACTGAAGCCTGTCAGCACGTCATCTACTTTTTCAGAAGCATGCTGCAGGTTTATATATTAGCAATAATGCAACAATCGACGCCTGCCTGTCCTGTTATGCTTGTGTAAATAACATGAAAAGAGAGAATATGTATGTATGCGGTTTGTTGGTGAGTGCGTGGCTTCATGTGTCTGGGTTTATGTGTATAAACGTTTGTGTGAAGTGTGGGAGCCGAGTGTATGTTTGTATGTCGTTTTGGGGCTTGAGAACGGGGGGGGGGGGAATGAAAGAGAGTCTTAGAAGAAAAAAATGAGCTCAAATCTTAATAATAGGTCATCGTGTTGTTTTTAACCTTTTCGAGGAGGGGAAAGACGGGGAAAAGAAGAGAGGATGACGAGCAGGTGGTCTAAGGGGGTGGGGAGGTGAGACAGACAGAAGATAGAAAATGATATCAACAATATGAAGACATCTATTTTGGTTAGAGGACATTGTTTTGAAAATAACTGTTGTAAGCCTAATTTTCAGCTGCAAACTCAGGGAGACATCACAATCAATGAATATGTATTTAGTCTCAATTATTAACAGGTAACACACACGGGCAGGAACGCACGCACACGCCCACGCACGCACGCACGTACATACAGAAACAAGTTTTATTTATATTATAGGAAAAAGTTTGGTCGTCTTGTATATCTGTTAAGGAAGCAGTTGACCGCAACTAAAATGCGCAATTTAATAAACATGTGCAACATAAATGAAAAAACAAACAAGCTGTCTTACGCACCTACAGATGCCCGTGAAATCTCTGTAGAGCGTTAGGAATCTACATGAATTTGCAAAACATCAGCCCTTATAAGCTAAACCAAACAAAAACACAACAAAAATGTGCACGCCATAAAGTTTTGGTGAAGATTCTGTTTGGAATTCTTCCATTCTTACAATGGCATGTCAAAAACACACCAGACTATAGCAGGTCGATTAGGAAAGGCCTTAATTGCAGTACAGAATACGACAGACTGAAAATCTTTAACACGTCCATTGAAGTTCCTAGTCTCTTAGACACACGAGACGAATTATTTCCCCTAGAGGGCTTATCGCGTGCCGAAAACCCGAGACGCCTTGGCGACGCCGACGCCCTTTTAAGATCGCCAGAAAGAATGGAACAAAAGGATAAGCATGGCACATCCAACACAACAGGGTGTGCTGATGGCATCTGCACCAGTTAATACAGGGGAGGGTAGCACGGTCAGAAACCAGTGTTTAGGTGACAGACGAGTGACGCACCTGATAGTGTTTTTAGTTTGAAATGTTTTAAATTTCGGTTAAAACGATACGCAACAAATTCGCGCTTTTCGCTACACGTTTCTTCATAGATTCGTATTTCTCTGCACACTCAAAGAAATAACACAGGCTGCACAATCTTTTGGGTCCCTGACCCGCAAACGTAAACAGAGGGTTTAATTATTACAGTCGGTGGCGAAGAGAAACCTCGACCAAAAATACTCAATTTTATCGTGGACTCTGGGGTCCGAGGTTGTGTTCACTGAAAATACTCCAAGTCACAGAAAAAGTACATTCACATATCTAATTGTCAATTCTTAAACTCCTCGACTGATACTATGAACAACACATGCATAAATTCTTGCATTATTAATAAACGGTAATGATTCCAATGTTATTTTAAGTCATAGACAAGCTACACTAATCAAAGTAAAAGTTTGTCTGAGAGTGTCTGCCATTACAACCATCGAGGGAGTCTGGCATTACAGTCCTTTAGTGTTTTGTCACTCAATTATCCCAGACATAATATTCAAGTGACAGTTCCAGCCTGCATAGTTCCACGTAGGTGAGAGTGTAGTTCAAAGCACAGTCTAGGCTAATCAATGGCGGACGACAAAAATATAACGTGGGATGGCACGTGATCCAGCAGAGAACATAGTACTTACAGATTTTCTGTTTAATGGCCCGAGACTAGGTCAGTAGGGCTACTTTGATCTACCTGTCCTAAGTAGAACTTCCGGATTGTGTTTTATGTCGGCACTCTCGCAGTCGGATCTGGGTAAATAGGTCAGTTACCTCACAATGTGTTCGTGGGTTAAGGCTGGTCAACCCACTCCCGCCATCCCCCCTCCCCCACCCGTCCAAGGACAGAAAGAATACAGGACGAACACGCGAAACACTAGCGATGAAGGGAATCCCTCAGGAGAGTTCCTGTCCTACTGACGTCACGCGAAACTGGATATGTGAAGGGCTGGTGACTTGGCTAACGTCTGGTGCAGCTGGGGCACAATGCGACTTGACCTCTGTCTATCAGGACGTCTGGTGCCTCTAGGGTTGAAAGGAGTGAACACTGGAGTGCATTGCTCTATCGGAGAAACCCTCTATATTATATCTTATATATTTGTGTGTGTATATATATAGTATATATTTGATGTTAATACTTAACTTATCTAGGTTCTCAAGGTCGAACGATACGGAACAGGTATCTCACCCCCATCGTCCAGCGAACCGTGGCATCCGAGAAGGTTACAAACGTATTGTTGCTTTCTCAGTTTGAAATAGCGTAGATCCCGAAAATCTCACAAAATGATGGCTAAAGATTAATGAACTGTGTGGCCGCTTCCAGAAGTACAGAAAACTATTATGGATGCAGTCTAGCGGTCATGGACATTTGCAAAGAAGATTTTAGATTTCTATATTTATCCTTAGCAGCCATTATTAACTCACTGCCATACTCATTAGCGAGTTTATTGCTTTGAATTCCGCACCTCTGCATGAAAAAAATCATTCCTTAGCCAGTCAGGGGGCACTGTAGATACATCATACACTGGCTAGTGTCTGCCATTTTCTTTTATTATACCAGATTTAAGACCCCTGAAATATGTTCCTGCATTTATTTTATAGCGGTGATGAATATACAGAAATGTCTAGTGTTTGAGAAATGTGCCGCCACATTTTTGAGTTTTTATTGTCGAATGCAGCTATGTGGGGGGTTGGGACGGGTGGTGATTCTTTGAGACGGGAAGATTTGGAGAGAGGAGATTTGGATCTGACTTAACCATGTCGATTCTTTCGTTGGGAAAAACTTGTTCCAGGGTGTGTCACGGAGGATAGCCTAAAAAATGTGTTGATGGAATGTTTGATAAGTCGAAAATCTTTGAGATCTGTTTGGTGGTTTATTGTGCTTTTTTGGCATCGTCACACGTGCTTTTTATATTTGCTGACGAACAATTCAGCTTTGGTGTTGAGGAATATTACAAAAAACTGTACTTTTATTTTCATCCCAAACTCGTTTGCATGCCCTTCAAAGAAAATCTGTAGCACGATGAGCTCAGTGGCCTTACCCTTATTTTTCCCCTAATTTTCGTCGTTTCTGTTATGGTTTCGTGCTCCTCTTTATCGATGTTGGGGCGATATCTATACCCGTACCGTCATTGTTTGCTCGGTTCTTCTCGCGCGCATCTGTGCGGGAGAACGATTATGGGTTTGTACTGTTGCGGAAAGTGTACATTACAAATCTGCTATTATTTTGCCCTTGACGGAAGCGATCGCAAAGAACTGAAGGGAGACTACTATGGTCGAAAGGCTGTGACATGATCTGGGCTCGTTTTCGCTATGCAGTCGATTTTCAATTAATTGAAAATGTACCAAGAAAAGACCAGCTAAATCTCTCCAGGATGCCTCCCAGTCTAATACAGGGGCGATTTTGAATGTCCACAGGGTATGATATTCTTAGAGACGCCTATTAACAGTCGGCTTAACCAAAGGGGGAACTCACGAATAACACGCACACGGACCAATAGACGGAAGGACACGAATAACACGCACACGGACCAATAGACAGAAGGACACGAATAACACGCACACGAACCAATAGACGGAAGGACACAGCAAAAGATAGAACAAGCATTTCTCTTTTTTTTGCCTTTACCTTTTTATACCTCCTCTATGGCTTCGCGTAACACATGTTAAAATAGTTTTCAGCTCGCAACGAAAGCGTGAAGACAGAGTCACATAGACAAAGAAGTTAATCGATGAGTTGAACATGATTGTGAGATGTGCAACAACATGTGCAGAGAAGAACAGACTGCACTGAAGGCCATCTTCACGGAACTCCGGGACTGTGAGGCGTCCCACGGCCAAGGCCACGTTAGGAGCGTAGCAGAGGATGAAGACACATGACATCATCGCTAGCATCCTCATCAGCATCACCTGTCCCTTGACCTGTGAACTGGATGACAAAAAGAGGTTCGCATTTAACATAAGATGTTTATCGGACAAATAATAACTGAGTTCAAACAAATAAGACAGCCTGCTTGTAGTTTTACTGGATGTGAATGAAATCATTTGTTTTTGTTCGCATTTCGGATAAAGCGAAATGGAGAAACGTGGGGGTATGTTTTCTCTCGGTGTCTGGAGACAAGTTCAGGGTATCGAAGGCTTACCGATTCGCTTCCTAATTGGCATTCCCGCTCGATGTACATTTTTTCCTCTTTGTGTGAGAGAGCATTTATGAGGAGCCTTTCAGCTGATTACCCATCACGAGTTGTTGTGCTCGCCCTTGTACGTCCCATGTGACCAAATCTAACATTCCAAGAACCCAAAAGTTCCTGAACCCGGCTCCAGGTTTCTGTCCCTGTAGGGAATGTTGATATTGTTAATGCGGCCAATTCTAGAAACCTTGGATTGATTGTATCCCCTGAGATGCCCTTGGAAAGGCATGTTTCAGCCATTTGTTGAACAGTATATTCTGAACCGTCCAGGCTGCTAATACACTTGCTAGTGCTTTCTTTCTGGCTAAGCTTGATTATTGTAATGTTTTGCTCTCCGTCTGCCCTCAGTACTCCTGAAGAAATGAAAGTCTTGTTCTACAAGCAAATAAACGTGATCACAGTTAAACCACTGCTTCTTACATTTCACTTGTTACCTGTACTTGCACGTATTACATTTAAACTATCCACGCTCTGCAGACACTTGTTTTCTTTCAGTAGTAAAGATGAAAACTATGGGGAATGTGCTTTCAGCCATTCAGCAACAGCACAGTGCAACAACCTCCTTTATGACCTCAGTCATGGACAATTATTACCATTCATTCAAAACATACCCCTTCCAGAAACATTTATAATCCTCTTTCCCTGTAAAGCCACGTATGAACCATGGTCGCTGTTGCTAATGTATAATGTATTGTAAATGTAATGTGTGCATGCATTTATATTTGCCTGTCTGTATGTAGTTTCCTTAAGCTCTCTACATTGCATTTGAACTAATATTCGTTGTTGTTTTGTTTTTATGTTAGTGTATTTTTAAATGTAATCCCACTTTTTGTTTTATTGTCGTTTAAGGTGTGTGTTTTAATGGGCCGAGCGTAGGTAGCACGTTCACTGTTTGAATGTGGGGCTGCACTTTGTAGTACGTTTTGTTATTTAATAAAAATTAATACTATTATGTAGCCACATCTAACAGATAAGGAACAAGCAGACAGCTTGGTCCAAAGTACACGAAAGAGCTATCAAACTGCATTCGAAGTTTTTTTCCCTGCTGCGTGGGTTCACACGGTGCCCAGGAGCATCGGTTGCTCTTCAAAGGCAGCGGAGCTGGGGTTGTCAGACGAGCCCGTGAGCAGAGCCTCCACCGATTAGCTGCGTGCAGTCGATGCCAATTCTGTGCATGATTACATGGCTGCCAGGGAAAAAGCTGTTGCACGATTTCAGGCGTTCTGGTTCAAGAACAAATAAACTGAAGTTTTTCCGTCTTCTAAATATTTTTCACACTCCAATGTCGTTAAACAAGGATGTGCATTTGTCTGCACAGACAGTTCACCGCCTTCTCAAACACGGAGCTCTTCAAACAGCTCTTCAAACAAAACAGAAGTCATCCAATCATTCGAGTAGACATCGTCATTCACATGGGCATTAAGACAGGTGGCGCAGACACATCAGGCTGAGGTTTTGAGTGTTACGAGACTCATTTTCTTTCACCACTTTCAGCCACATCTAACGCTTGTCAGTCACTCTAACGTGTACCAGACCTTCAGAGCCTTTGCCCCTCGCTGTCGGTCGTGTACAGAGACGTGCCAAATTAAAACCACCGCATCACTTCTGACAGTACAGGCTGACACGCACCGCTACCTTTAAATTTAAAAAAAAAGCATAAAGGCCTACTTTCATCTCTCGGCTAGGAAGTCAAAGGGGAATAACTCATTTTACTGTCGTTTTGAATCAGACGGCAAATATAACGTCGTTGAAAGTGGCAACAAACAGGTGTTTAGTAAAGATGAGCGTGCGAAAAAAAGCTGACCCCAAATAAAAGTTTTTACTATTTCCATGGATAAATAATCCACAGTGCTCGAAAATTGCAGAAATGTTCTTGACAGCCACTTCTAGCCATCAGTTTATGCAAACGTTTTGGTGCGAATCTCGCGGTGCTGCAAGAAGACGAGGCAATATTCCTGAACACGTCACGTTTGACAACACTGTGGAAGGCTTAAATGGGATGCCCTTGACATCATCGAAAAGATATTGGATTGGCTTGTGCTGAAAAGACTAGTTAAAAAGAAGATTCATGTCGTCAAAGATCTCCTAGACCTTAGGTTTCATCAACACAGTGGGCAACAGCCCGGAGAGACCTGAGTGCCTAGGATTAGGAAGGTGTCCCATATTTTTCATCAGGGGCTTGTACGAGTTGCTTCAACGACGTCTACGTGAAGTTCTTGGAAGGGCTGCATCTCCTGTGAAGTTTGTGGAAGGTAGGAGAAGAAAGTTTGTTTTGTTTACATTTTGCGCAAGTCGCCGGAAGTAGTCAAGTGGTGCTTTTAAAATGACAAGTTGCTGTATATGACATTATACCAGTATACATGCCTGCTATTTTCCACTTTCAAGAATTGCAGATTGATTTGTAATTTGGTTTTTTTAAATGAATCTCTCGCATTTAACTTTAAAAAACTGATGAAAACTATTAAAGGGCGCACATTTAAAAAGGGGTCTAAAGTCAATTACTTTATCTTGAGGTCGTCAAACATGTTATACTTAAAACTGAAAATTTTTATTGTATATTTTTTCTTGGATTTTCCTTTGTATATATTGCTCTTAGTTGGTGGCACTTATAAGTCTAAAGAAATTCTTTTTTACGATAGTGTATTGATCCTCACGTACTTCTGCAGAAACCTTAAGTCAATGTAGGCCTAGTACGCGCCATTGTTACAGATCAGCAATGTGACAGTATGCCACAACCGTACTCATTTGCAGCCATTCTATGAGTTGAATCTCCCCTTCCAGTTTTATGTGTTCACTTGCGAATGGTGTACTGTAGAAAGATTGAATAGAATGTATCACTTGAAATGTGTCGTTTAAATGTGAGTGAACGAGAACGCAAATGCCCATCTTTGGTCGTCCAGTGAGTAAGAGTTATTCCGTTACATGCCCAGCAATTAGGATGAAAATAGCCTCTACTCTACTGTCAGTCGTTGGTGGCTGAATTTATTGCTATGGGGAACAGTCGAGTTTTCCTACGAGGGTCATAATATTGTGGGATGAGCCATGCTACCAGTGAACGAGCCCTCCCTTACCCTCCTGTATGTAACCGATCTGGTGACTGGTCACCAGTGTCGTGTGAGCGGGCGTTATGGGTGAAATTTGTCTTTACCAAGTGAAATTTGTCAAGTGAAATACGTGCAGAAGATAAGTGTTGTGTGTGACTCACTTGCTGCTGCAGGCAGCAGAGGTACTGTCCTTAAGAGCGGTATTTCCAAGATGGCGGACGGTGTTTTGGGGTTAAAAGTCAATACTTTAGGATGTTAAGCCCTAACCCTACCCTTAATCCTACCCCAAACCCCCACCATCACCCCTGCCATAAACTCCACCCCGAAAAAAGTTTTAAAAATAGGGGAAACAAGAAAAAGAAAGAGGAAACAAAGAAAGTCTCGAGCTTCGTATCTTCGATCGAAAGACTTACGTCTTACCCACAGGCTACAAACACCTACACTAGCGATAGGAAGCAGCACTGTGACCTCTAACCGGTAATCACATCCGCCCTCTTGAAAGCACCGTTGGAAGCGAGCACCTCTTCTGAATGCACCCCCAAGCGTGTGACTCTATCCTTGTGTGGAATACTATAGGTAAAAGGTGATGTAACAATTGTCCATATAAAGATTTCCTCATATTTTATTAATTTAATGTTGAAGAAATTGAAGAATTGTGAGTTACATTTATGACTGTTGAATCTTCAGGAGGGATTAGTTACCAGTGATATTAGTGAAGGAGTAAGTGTTAGACAGAGTATGAAGCTCAGTCTGTTAAATGGGAGGAAGGTCTGATGTTGTCTTTGTGCTGTGACGAGTCGGTTTGTGACTGCATCGAACACGAGCTTCGACACATGCATGGCACATGAGACCAAGTGTAGTACGCGACATCTATACGGAATGTTCATTTCAGGAATCTAGATCTACAATTTATCCGTGTCAGGGAGACGTACAGAACACAGTCCATAGTAAAACTTCACTCTTATTGAATGAAAGTTTGTTCTTACCTGGCTGTTGACTTTCTCCAGGCTATGGAAGTGCGTAAAGCGATCACAGTAATGATGGTTGCCACGAGGGCGAGAGAAAAACTGAAGAATGAAATGAAAGGTAGGACGAGATTATCTATAACACTAAAAACACTATAACTGCGAAATAATTCCGTGGGGGCTAAACTAACGCGATATTCTCCAGTCGCGTTATCCTTCATAAAAACTAATTCCTCCCTTATGACATACACTCCACTGAGACTTTGCAAGAGAAGAAAAGTTAGGGTCAGGATTACTGCCATTGTTTTAGTACTGACGAGTGTTGCAGCCTTCATGGGAAGCATGACACACACGCACCGCTCTACCGAGATTATTGTTATAAAACATGCAGACACATATGCGAACCCTGCTACAAAGGGCAATGAGTGCTTCACAAGAGTCCACTTCCACAACTGTTCTTCGTCCGGCAGGATGATCCCGATGAAACAAGAGAAAGATTTAGTGAACATAGCTGTGAGGTAGAACAGCTCAGCAAAGGCCAGACAGAAGAGACAGAGGTTTATCCTGTCTCGCAGTCCCTGGCGATAGAAGATTATTATGCTGAGGATGTTTGCTGATGATCCGACAATGAAAAACGAAGGTGCAATGCCACAGTTTATAATCTTAGAAAAAGTCCTGGAGGCTTGAAGAGACATGATACTGACAGGAGTGTTCCAACAGCCTTTTTGTAAGTAGATGTCGTATGAGACGGATAGGTTCGTTTCCAGTGTCAAACTGCCTGCCGTACTCAACATTTTAACATAATATTTGAATAGACTATCTTCTGGTTATTTATTGTTTGTTACAAAACAGCAGAAGTGAAGGTTTACGCCAACAGGTAAAATGTCTACACCACACAATGCTCACACCCAAGATATATTTGCAGTTTTGCTCAAGATTCTCCTCTATTTAAATGTGATAATTCGGCGTTACTGAAGGGTGACAGTGCGTCATTTAATTAGTAAATGCAATAATCGACCCACGCCTGTTATTTTATGATTGTGTAAATAACGCGGAGGGAGAGGATATGTATACAGTTTGTTCGTGCTTGTGTCTTCGTGTGCTTTTGTGTATGTGTGCGTGTGTGCATACGTGGGAGCTGAGCGTGTGTGCCTGCGTGTGGGAGTATATGTTTGTATATCTGTGTGTTTGTGGGAGGGCGGAATGGAAGAGAGCCTCATTAGAAAAACAGACTTAAATCTAAGTCAGTCATCCTATTGTTTTAACCCTTTCACACGTAAGGGAGGGGGATGAAGACGAATAGGAGAGGAGATTGGAGAAAAGGTGGTTGAAGAGAGGGTGGGGCAGACAGAAGACGGAAATATTTTAAGAAACTAATATCAATAACAGGATGAAGACATTTATTCTGGTTTGATCAAATATTTATTGTAAACCTAATTTTCAACTGCAAACTGTTAGAGGAGACATCACGATCAGTAAATATACCACAGGCATTTAGTCTCAGTTATTTGATACGATAGACAAAAGATCCTTAGGCATGAAATTAAACAAATTGGCGTCTAATAAAAATAATTTTGGAAACAAAATATAAACACGCTTTTCAGTTTAAAGGGCGTTTTCCTCCGTGCAGTTCAAGCGTTACTTGATACGTCTAGTAAGATCGTCACTTGAATATTTGTGTCAATCCTGCTCGTAGTGATTATACAGCCAACAGCATCGCTGGTTAAGCTTCGGGATTTACATGGGTTTTTTTTTACCTAACACACGCACACACACACACACACACACACACTTTCGCACGTCCACACACACGCACAGAGACCAAAGCAGACACAAACAACAAGAATAGAAGTTACATTTATAATACAATCAGAAGTTTCGTGTATATCAAGTAAAGAAGGGGGCAGCAATTTAACACAGGGCAAGCAAAAGAAATACTGGACAAAGTAAAGTAAATACGTACAGGGGAACTAAAATAAATATCTACAGGGGAACTAAAATAAATATCTACAGGGTAACTAAAATAAATATCTACAGGGCAACTAAAATAAATATCTACAGGGGAACTAAAATAAATATCTACAGGGAAACTAAATAAATCCATTAAGGGACAACTAACATAAATGCGTATGTTAATGAAAAGAGCATAACATAAATAAATAAACTAGCATACTGTATCACGCACCTACAGACTGGCACGAAAGGTTCACAGCTTTACCTTCCGCATTTTTTTTACACAGTCACACTAACCATTGCCTAACAGCGCGAGCATGCTTGCACACTCATACCCCTGCACATGAATTATCGTGGTTTGAAAGCAACATGCTAATTCTCGGAAGACCTGCTGGATTATGGAAGTAAGAAAACTAAGATTCGTGTTCTTTGCATATTGTTGCTATCTCAATTTGTTCACGTTGGACGTATTATTGTAGTCATTTTTTAAGTGAGAATAGACAACCTTAAATTATTTCTATACATTGTATGCAACAGATGTAGATATGCCACCTCAGAAAAAACCCAGTGCAAAGTTCTGTTTGGTCTAAGAAACATTACTGGTACCGGTTTGTGCAGATTATTTATAACTTAAACATACATTTTTTCTGCTGCTCGAGCTGCAGGAGTTATAAACCCACACCAAGGGCTGCAGATGTTATCTAGCAGTCACAAGGTTCGTATGTGAGACCCGCTAAAGAGACTTTTCTCTCACTTAATATTCATTTATCATTCATCATAGTTGTTCCACCCACAAAGGGCGCCGTTTGGACATTATATAATAGGATAAATGTCCAGTGGCCCACTCGGTCAGCCTTTTGCTCGTACTGCACGTGCTGGCGCAAACCTGTTAAGCCCTCAAATGGATGCAGCGTTCGTCTTGCTATTCGCGACAAAAACATTCTGAAAATTAAATAAAAACAAGTGGATTACCTGGACCTGTGTGACTCTTTGGATGATTAAACTTGGAAAGGAAATCTATGGATTTACTGCGATACACTTGGGTTAGATACTCGGAATACATGAACAGTAAATTTAGCACATTTATTTAATTCGTTTCGGATATCTTTGGAAAATTTGCATGCGAGTTTCTCTTTTTTAGTGGTAAACCTGATGTAAAGAATGATGCTGTGCAATGTTATGGTGTTTTTCAGCCTTTGTTAAAAAAAATAATTAAATGAGTGACTGGAGCTTGAGGAAACATAATGGTGATTACAATGGACGCTGAGCCAGGCTACATGACATGGTCACGTTTCGGGCCACTACCCTTCATCAGGACAGATCATACAATACAAACAGGCAAATAACTAGGAAAATGCACTTGTCGTGTAGACGCACTGCACTGGAAGTGGAAGAGGGGATTCTTGGAGGAAATGAGGGACAAAACAAAAACTTTAAGGGGAGAACTGAACTAAACTGAACTTTATTTCTCTCAGTGTGTGTGTTTGTGTATGTGGACATTTTTTCAATACAAATATGCAGGAGTGATTTACAGAAAGGATAGGTATAAATACAGAAATAAAATGAGCAAAAACTAAAATACAATTTACAATTAGTGTACATTAAAACTGTTTTCACAGTTTCGTTTATCCAACAGAATTGGCCGATATCCACGATAACTGTATTATTGTAAAGTCAACAGTCAGAATTGAAATATCAGGCCCCGTATGCATGTAAACGGTACCAAATTTATTCCCGAATCCCAGTTTTTCTGTCTCTGAAAACGCTGTTTCAGCGAACTTGGAAAAGGGAAAATAAGCTATTATGTTTTTGTGAATGGGAAAAAAACAAGGAACTTATACCTGCTGTGGCGGCTATTCTGGAGTAAGCTATTCGGGTTTCTTGCATACGGGGCCTGGAGACTACAGCAATTACAATTTTCTTTTATATCCAAATAAATTACTCATAATCCTTACGATCCAATTTTCTTTTTATAGTTTTGTTTAAACGTTTCATTATTTTGCTTTTAGCGTGTGTGCTTATTCTCATATATACATAATACTTTTGCACACGTGAACTGCCAAGGATTGGGAGAACAAACAAAATAACGAGAGATATTTTTCACTGTTTAAGAGGTGAAGCTTATTCAATCTGCTTACTGCAGGATACAAATTTGAAACCTAGGAAGGAGAACTATATTTCAGCCAACTGGGGCTACTCGTTCATTTCTTTATATAACTCCACCTCGCGCGGGCTTCTAGTTTCATGTAACAATAACTTTGAATTTTCAGTAAAAGGCTTATGTAAAGAGTTATGATATTGATTAAAATGTTGGATAAAATTTCTTAAATTGAAATTTTTATGGACCTAACTGGGATGACGCAGCTTTTACTTGCGCCTTGAAGATACTCTTACAAAAATAAGAATTGACAATATTATTGTTGGAGGTGACTGAAATGTTTTAAATTTTACTGTATGCCGTTGCAATTACAAGCATAACAGCAATGTTAGAACACACTAAAACCATGATGACAAATCTAGATCTAGTGGATATACTGGGGTGGGTGTGTAAAACCTCGAAACATGACGTTATACTTGGTGTAGACAACGAACTGTCCAGAAAAGAAGACTAGATTATTATCTTGTTTCAGACCTACTTCAATTTCAAGCTATGTTGGTGACACTGAAATTGTCCCCGTCAACAGAGCGGATCGCTCCTTGATATACTTTCTTTAACCACTAAAAGATACCAAAAAAGCCCGTTTAATAAAAGAAAACAACAGTATCAAGGAAGTAACTGAAGAATTCCCATCTCTACCACCTGAGAGGACAAAATTAAATAAAATCCCTTCATCTGCACTGTATGGTCATCTCTGTTCACATTTTCTTAATACTCTGCTACTGAAAATTCGAATGAATCGATCTCAAGTTTTGGGGAAATTACCCTAGGTCTCGCTGTTTAAAAAAAAAAAGCTTAAGCCGTTACCATTTAAATACAAGAGGAAACGCTGTTATGAGAAAGATTTTATTGTCTGATATTTTCTAGGATCCTTTCTAATAACATACTTTCAGCAGCCGGTGGCGATCGGATGGGAGTTGTATGTTTGTGGACATGGGTGTGTTGACATAATGGAAATGTTTGCCTTCAGTTTATAACTAAGAATGCCACTTAGTGATATCAACACACCAAAATAATTCTTTAGTTGTCCAAGCAGTGTTTCAGTTCTGATCGGGTCGGATGGAGTGGGGTGTGTGTGTGGGGGGGGGGAAGGAACAGGAAAAATCAGTCATTATCAAACAGAAGTGTTATG
>SMGT01015890.1:112054-125363 GCA_004794575.1 Lanistes nyassanus | reverse complement strand
AAAGAAGAAACAATAAGATCATAAGCCAGTGGCATCTTTCTCTGACCACTATAAATCAAGATTCGAAAATGCTACTATTCAATCTTAGCAGGACTAGAACTGCTGACAACAGTAGATTTTAAAGTAATTCCAGAATTGGTGGTCACGCACAGAAGCTGCAGTCCTTGTCGAAACCGCGACGACATCTTGGCATAGACGAAGAAATTGATGGCAGAATTGTAGAAACAAAGTGTGTCGTCAGGAAAAAATTGCTGTAACGTCCCTCAGCACGAAACTCTGGAACAGCGAACCGGGCCAGTGCCAGGACGATATTAGGAGACGTGCAGAGGATGTAGATAAAAGACACCGTGACCAGCATCCTCATCAACACCGCCTGACCTTTCAGGTACGAGCTGCACAAAAAAGTCGCTTAAACAAAATCTGTTCTACCTCTGCTGATACTTCAACCATCGGATATAAAGCAAAATATTCTGCTTCGAAATAGTTCTTCAATTGCTGTAACATTGTGCCTGGATATCGCAACTTTTGGGCTATCGTTTTCCTTTTAATGTAAGCTGCCCTTCGACAGAGAACGCGTTGCTTTCATTAAGGTACGGGTATCTGTTTTAAAGCGCTGGTAAGAACAGAATCATTGACTTACACCAAACTGTACACAGAGAAAGCGTACTACAGCGGACACGTCCAAGATGGTAAACTCTTTGAAAATCGAATGTTAAAATTAACGGATGGACAGCTCACTTTCTACACATAAGGAACCCGTATGAAGTAAAGCAGAATCGGCCTGTCTTCGTTACACAATCTTCGTGTACGTTGTTTTACAGTCGTTGTTTACTTATGTCTGTGTAATCTAGGTCTATATACGTCATTTTAGTAGAGCGATGTCATTTTTATCGGCTTTTACATCTTGAATTATATCTACCGAAGGTGATGAGACTAGTTTCTGGAGCACAAATATTTGAAAAGTCGGACAATTTGAAAAAAGTCCATTTCACGAGGCAATCACTGCGCCACTCTTTTAAGGAAGAAAGCAGCAATTCATAAGATAACGCAGACAAAGATCTGGCTGAGTAAAGTTTTCAGAGACAGAAAAAAACCTTGCTTTTCCAGAACAAACTTAGTATATTTTTAATGCATAAGGGGCCAGATGTTTTTATTTTGTTATTTCAGACTTGTTATTAAATAAGAAAACTTTCTGTCTTTGTAACCCACATGTACTTCATCTTAGGTGAGGACTAATCGGTCACATGACGCCTCCAGCCAGTTCACCTAATCTGACATTGTGAATGTCGAGTGATTCGCGGTTTTCGAAGGAGCCGTTGAATTACAAACAAAACCCTGTCTATACCAGATGGCAGTTTATTACGACTATCCCTTTTTGTTACATAATATGTACTGCTATTAGTTAAAATGTTAAATGTTCTCGACGCTGTTTATTTGCTGTTAGTAAACTTTCCAACGAAACCTGGAAATATCTCTGCCACTAGCAAGATGCGCTAGTGGGTGATTGTGTGTGTGTTGTATGTCTGCATGCGTACGTGCGTGCGGAAATGCTGGTGAGCGCGCTGTGGTAGACAGTGAGCAAACTGCACTGCGCAAAATCTGTTTAAAAGTAATTTGATTGATTTCCCTTATTTCAAGACAGTCATCTTTGAGGAAAAACAAAGTATTGCAAGTCCATTAAATATTTTCTGGCACTGTCTCGGGTCAGCTAGCTATACATAACTCTACCTTCTAAAAGATAATGAGAACGTTTGTGCAACTAGGTTTGAAATATTAAGTAACAGAATATTTCAATTTCTTCTGTCAACATTACCTGTACCCACCTGGCTGTGGATTGTCTCCAAATCATTGCTTTTCGTAATTTAAACACAGTGACAGCTGTAGTTAAAAATACAACAGTAAAGTTGAAAAAAGAAACAAATGATAAAACGATGTTTTCGATAATTCTAAAAACATTGTGACGTAGGAATAGTTCCGTGTTAGTAAGAAAGATTACATCTTCTCCAGTAACGACATCCTTGACAATAGTTATCTGCTCCTTTATGATGTACACACAGCACAAAAACTGTATAATAATAAACATCACAAATAGAAGGATGGCCATTGTCTTGGTACTAAATATAGACGCGGCTTTCATGGGAAACATTACACATACACACCGCTCTACGGCGATTATCATTGTCAGACAACCCGACGAGTGTCCAAAGCCATAAACAAAATTAATACCATGCTTTGTGAAAAACCATTTCCAAAATTCTTTCTGATCAGGAATTGCGATAGCTATAAAACAGTAGGAGGCCATTATAAAGAACGTTGTGAGGTACATGAGATCAGCAAAGGCGAGACAGAAGAGACAGAGGTTCATCCGATCTCGTAGTCCCTGCCGGTAAAATATAATCATGGTGAGGAGATTTGCCGGGGCTCCGATCAGAAAAAGACAGTTGACAAACCCGCAGTGTGCTGTTTTCTCTACAACTTTCACTGTCTGCAAGCTCAGTATATCCTCGGGGTTGTCCCAGATGTTATGCTGTGGGTAGTAAGGGTTTGTGACTGACACATTCATATCTGGTGTCAAATTAGATACGCCACTGGACATCTTGCCGTCTTCCTGAACAGATTTTTAACGTTTCTAGTCTTGTTTGGCGACGATGTAGGTCCTGATTACAGAGCACTTCAGTGTAAGTCGTTTGGTAATCGTCGGTTATAACATCCAAGCTTTTACTTCGAATTATATGTCTGTGTATTATAGGTGGTGCGCGTGCGAGTGAGTGCATGGGTGTGGCACACAATTATTAGAACATAATAAAAAAAATTCTACTCAACTATTTCTGGGAGACCAAAATCAATAAATATTCATATTTCCCTGAAAAGTAAAATCACCGACGAAGGATGAAATGACGATGCGGTTGGATGTGATGGTTGCGATGTGTGTGTGTGTGCCGCTGCAGTCGTGAGTTTTTGCTGTATACTTTAACGATTTTTGGAGACCGGCCTATGAAGAAATCTTCGGAGTACCGGTAAAAAAAGACAATCTCTGTGACAATATTTTTTCTTCTTCTAGTGATTTAAAAAAGACTGTAAAATAAATCTTGCTCTCTAGGAGAGCTAATTCAATCGCTGCAAATTATTGTTAAATTTTCACTTAATACATCAAAAAGTATTTTTGTTATTTCGCTCACAAAAAGCTTTCTGGATGTATTGATAATCCTCTGGTTCACGTAACGCAGTCTGAGGAATTATCAGCATCTCTCTCTGGACAACTGTCGTGCGAGGAATGTTTTACCTTTAGCCCTTACCTACCCCACCTTTCTGTCGCCAACGCCTCATGACACTTCTGAGGTAATTCCTTTCCCACTAACCCTGTGTCTGGCCAGCATATGACACCTACGTGACGGCTGTTATCCAAATCTCAGCTGTGCCCGAGAGCATTCATGGTCCCAGTAACACCTGGTCTCGCCCTAAACCTACACACATCACTGGCGATGCTCAACACCCTGGGCTGGATGGGTGAACAGGCCCCGGGGCAGCGGTCACCTAACTACTTCGCTCATCTGGTCTGGTGATTACGTGACAGAGCTCGATGGCGGTTTACACGAGGGGATTAAAGACCTAACGCACGCAAGATGGCTGTCGATGGATCACACATAGTCTATGGGGTTATTTCCCAAAGGTCACCAGTGGTAAGAGACAAGGATTTTAGAATCACCCTCAAATCGTCAGTTTGACGTGTCTCCACCACATTTATCTTGATACACATGTGAAGATGTGAAGGATGATGTCTACCCAGGGACAGCGACAACAGCAAACCACAGCAGCCAGGAGACCACAGAACAACAACCTACACCACCACCAGCTTAGCAGGCGCAATCAGGGCACGCCCCCAGCCCCAATCACCACCTTCCCCTCACCCCTATAGTGCGAAGTCACCGACAGGTGGAAGCACTTTCTCCAAAACAAGCTGCAACTGCAACTGTAACTGAAACTAGATAAGAAGGCAGAAACACTGTTCTTCATTTGTTCTTGCATCAAAACCTCGCCTGAAAGAATGCAACAGCTTCTTGCCTGGCAGCCATGTAATCATGCTCAGAATTGGCATCGACTGTGTGCAGCTAATTGGTGTTCTGCTCACGGGCCTGTCTGATAACGCCAGCTCCGCTGGCTCTGTGAAATACCTGAAACTGATAAGTACCTGTCGAAGACTGGCTGCAGTGGTGTGATCCCATATAGCGAATTCCGGCATAAAAGATTTTTTAAAATATATTTTGTTGACAATGCCCATTTTGCTACAGAGACAGTAGAGGGAGAAAGGTGATCATAAGAGAGACGTCGACATCAGTTTATTGTCGTCGGCTTATTAGCCCCACGACGAGAGAGAGAGAAAGTGTGTGTGTGTGTGTTTTCTGTGTTGTATAACTCAGCTACATCTCTGACTGTACAAATCACTTTATGGATGCAAAAACATTGTCCAGTATCAGTGATGTTTTTTGTGCAGATAGTGCAATAAAAAATAAACATCCCTGACTGTACAGATCACACACCGGTACGTGTATAAAATTTTAGGCAGCATCAGAGAGGATTCGTGCACGCAGCGTACATATTTTGAGGTGTGAAATAATTTCTTGGACTGCGCATATCACATTAAAGCAGTTGCGCGGAACCTTGTACACCATCAATGAGGTTTCATGCACATAGTGTACATATTCTGTCGATAGACTCTCAGAGATGAAAAGAAATCAGTCGTCTCCATGGTTATTTCGCCCTTCACCATTGGAGGGAAAGGTAACTCAGTTTTGTGATATTACAAGCCATTATTCACTGCATTCAATATTGTCATTTCAACTCATTCCTCGAGGTTAAGGTGACCATCATTTTGATATCCGTATGGCTGTATATCTTCGCATGCACATACAGCGAAACCTGTGAAACCGATCACACCGCTAAGAGCGACCGCGATCACTATTGACCGCCAACACTGTTACAGCGACCAGAGCACCCCCCCCCCCCACTGTGCCCGAGCTTTTTAAGGCGCTTGATGGAAGCTTTCATAACGAAGATTATGAATGCCGCTGGAAACTTCGAGTGAGGTGTAGGCAACACTGCTAAGAGTGAGCAGGCCTGCTGAGTACAGACGTGGAAACGCTTGTAGTCTTTCATCTGTGGTTGTGTGTGTGTACTTTCTCAGAGCTGAAGGATTGCAGAGCTTTCAAACTGTTTCACATGTCCTGTCTGTATAGATTGTTTCTTTTTCTGATTGTGCTGGCTTCGACCTCAATACCATGATATCATGGTGGTGGTATTCGTTCGGCGCTCGCCAGCCAATTCCAGATTCTTTTGCCCAATCATTTATCCCTTTCATCCTTACTCTTAAAAAGAAAGACAAACACTTATAATTTACCCAGTACATTCAATCAATGAAGAATATAGGGTGGAGGGGGGAAGAGGAAGAAAATTATTAAAATACAAGCCCTAATATCTTACATATACTGCGGTAACTCTTCTGTTCATTCTAGGACCGGCCTGATGACGTGTCTTACAGTGAACAACCTCGGCCGCACTGTGACGGGAAAGAGGCTGGGACACAGGAACTAAAAGCATTACTTTAGGTACATACAGTAAATCGGTTGCTAAAGCTATTGCAAACCTTATTATAGTTATGTTTGTTCAATGCGATATTCTATGAAATACCATAGTCGAATGCCAGATTATGATCATTGTCGAGATGCAATTCAACTTGATGTCCTTGTTTACAGAAATCTTAATATTTGCCAACATTTTCTGAAGCGTTTCCCCAGATTTTTAGAAAGGTTTATTATGAAAGAAATCATAACAGTTCTGAAGCACAGTAGATTTTGATGTCATTTCGGACTTGCTGATCACGCACAGAAGCTGTAGTTGTTGCCGAAAGCGCGCTGATGTCTTGGCGTAGATGAAGATGTTGATGGCCGAGTTAAACATAACTGGAATCTGAAAAACACAATGTGTCGTTAGGAGAAAATAAGTGTAACGAATCGACCTTCGCACGAAACTGGAACACCGAACCTAGGCAATGCCAGGACGACATTAGTAGACGTGCAGAGGAACAGGCCTAAGTGTAATTTCCTTCATAAAAACGACAAGAACAGTGAGGCAAACAGACTCCCAAAAAGTGACAGAAATTATTCTAGCACCATTTGTCTTTTGCGTCTTTACCTGTACCTACACAGTTGGGGAATTTCTCCAGACCATGGCTCTACTCAGATTTACGACAATGACAGTTGTGGTCAAAAATACAACAGTAAGATTTATGTAGAGATGATACATGAAAGTATACTTTCGATAATGCTGAAAGCGCTGCTGATTTGGTATAGTTCAGTGAGTCACTACTTCTCTTCTAGTGTCATTGTAATACACGACAGTTATCTGGTCTCTTGTAATATTATTGCTACACAAAGACTTTATGATAATAAACACTGGCAAGAGAATGATGACCAGGGTCTTTGTACTAACGACTGATGTAGATTTCGCTAGAAACATGACGCACACCCACCGGGCTATTGCAACGTCATGGTCCAAAACCCCGAGGATTGCCTAAAACTGTAATCAAACCGTGTTTTGGGAAAACGAGTTTTTTGCAAGTCTTCCAAGTCGGTAAAAACGAAGCAGTAGGAAACCATTAGATAAAATGGTGTAAGGTACAAAAGTAAAAAAAGGTCAGGCCAAAGAGACAGGTTTATCCAATCTCGAAGTCCCTAGAGGGTGGGGAGGTGGGTAGAAGATGATCATAGAGAAGAGGGGTAGAGGTCCGTGGGTCTACACGTGTCAGCTTCTCTTCGTCTTCCTACTTCATCTCTCCTGTGCCTAGCCCGATTCTGAGTGTGTCCCTACTTTTCTCTCTGTCTCTAATGTCCCTACACTCACGTTTTCCCCTGCTTAAGTACTATGTGCCCTGACGCCCTAGTGCTCACGGGAACCGCCTTATTCCAGTTCAAATCAGTTCTGGCCAGCCTAGGTTGGGGCGGAGCTATTAGCCTGGTAATGATGTACCGCCCACCTATAAGGTGTGAAGAGAGGGAAGGGAAACAGGCTTACCTAGGAGTGACAGGTGATAACCTAGGAGTGACATGTGACATGCTGATCCTCATAGGAGACCTGGATGCCAAGGTGGTCAGAGACAACACAGGAAAAGAGAAGGAAATGGGAAGAAATGGCCTTGGAAAGATGAATAAAAATGGAGAACTTTTCCATTGGATGCAGCCAGCTCTTCCCCAATCGGCGAATCCACAAGCTAATGAAATAAACTATTGGGATCCTCTGGATCGGGGATCCATAAAATGGTTTCGTTGATAACACTAATCGTGCGAGTCGTCTGTTCACGCTTCTCTGCAGCTCACTTCACAAACACTCAATGCGAAGGGCGCAGATCGGCGTCGCGAACCACCGACCTCCCGCCACGGAGGCGGACGCCTTAACCACTAGACCACGAGGCGGTCTAACACTTCTACAAACATTGAATATCGATACAATAGTCAGACCAGTCCAGTGTCTTTCAAGATGACCACTATTTATTTTTGTTATCGTCTGACGGTGTTATCACTTCCACGCATTTGATTATAATCTTGGCGGGTTACACCTCCTGTCCGACAAAACAAGGTTTTCTCTGCACTGAAAATTCGTACCAGTGAGAAATCACCAGCTTCTTATTTTTACATAGCTTTAAGCTTAACCCTGGAGGGCTCAGAAATAACAACTGAAGTTCTTACAATGTGTTGAAGACAGAAGCTGTTAAATGTATAATGTGAACAGGAAGCAGAATAAATGGTCAGAATGCGAAACCAGAATGGTCAACCGGCTTACACTGAATTCAGTTATAGCACACGACGGACGGAACTGCTGTCGCTAGTGAGTCCTTGGAGAAAGGTCCATGGCAACGTAAGACAGAAACAGTAAACAGCAAGTTCAGATGTACAGTTTAACGGTATTAGAAGGAATAATCCCATTTCACATAGTATTAGAAGTAACAATCATTTCTCGTATAGTCCTAAAACATTATAGAAATGCCTCGTGTGCATATAAACCATCAACGTGATTTGAAGTAAACGCACAACCTTGCGGAAACCTGTTTTTGTATTGCCACCTGCTGGCGTATTTTAATACTATGCATAAAACCAATACCCTTCATAAATATACGGATAGTTTTTCAGGACAGAACTCAAAAACATGTTGCGTCGTGGAATCATTCAAGAAAACTCCTCTCCTGGCTGGTAATTGTTACCACTTGTAGTCAGGGTTTATTACTCGTTTGACAAATCACATTCATTAAGTGCGAAAATGATTTAAGTAGACGATATTTCTTGCGTGACATGTAAATTAGAGACAGAGGTGAAAAACAAGCTAAACAATAGCAACAGCAACAAATAGGTAAAATCTACAGGCATCAGAAACAATGTTGTTTGACGATGAATTTGGACAATGTTCAGCCCCTCCGACATGACCAACAAAATATATTGTCTACCTGTTGTAAGGGGGATAATCGCAGGCATCACTTCCATGACAGACGCTAATTGCTGTTAGTGAAATTCGGCTCGTTCCGATTTATCTTACGAAAGTGTTTTATTTACTAAAACCGCGTGCGGGTACTGGTGCAGCTGACAAAAGTCTGCGCACTGCGTCAGGACTGTCAGGAGGGTCGCGCGCGCTGATGTGTCAGTCGCCGAAATCGTCTGTGTTGCTTGTCGTTATTGTCTTCATCGTTATGAGAAGAGTTTTCGTGTTGATGGATCTCATGGTGGGGATCATCCCTGTCCATGTTACAGTTAAGTTGTTGATGTGGGTGTTGTCCATAATTTCGTTATCATCTTGAGAGCGATGGCGGATTTTATAATGGTTGTGAGCGTCGAGTCACATGTGGTGCTGACCTCCTCTTGGACATGGAAGTCCATATTTACTTCATGTTAATAAGAAGCTCCGTTATGCCTGTAAAAACAACTGTCTTGGTATTATTATTATTATTATTATTATTATTGTATTTAAAACGCAAAATATCACACCCTTATAATGTTGTGGCTGTTTTCAACATACTGTGGGGGTTGTTGACGCTAGCAGTAGATGTAAATAGCGACGAAAGAAAAAATATTGGACAGAAGCAATAGCAATTAAGACAAAATAAAATTTGGCGCTAGCGCTTATCAGTCGGGTTTAATGAATGTTCATTCATACCACACAGACTCACAATTTTTTGTTTGTATCGTAACCATGAAGACAATTTGACATACACGAAAAAGATTATGGAAGAGTTAAAAAAAGACCAGCAGACAAGAGATAAAATGAGTGGCTCAATAAAATTTGCCATACTGGCTATCTTTACGGAAATCTGCCACAGTGAACGGTACCAGAGCCAAGACGATATTGTGAGACAGGCACGGGCTGTAGATACAAGACATGCCACAGCACACATACACACACGCACACGCACACGCACGCACGCACGCACGCACGCACGCACGCACGCACGCACGCACGCACGCACGCACGCACGCACGCACGCACGCACGCACGCAAACCGTTTAGCTAGAAGCGTGATGTGTTTTTGGTAATATCTTTCATTAAATTTGTTGTTTGTTTTTGTTGTTGTTTATTGGTAGGCGTCAAATTCGCAGGGAAGGCTATGTCATGACGGTGGAAAGAGAGGGCAGTGTAAAAAAAGGTGGGGGATGGGTGGGGGGTCGGTAGGGTTGGGGTCGCAGGGGTTGACGGGGCAGGGCGGGAACCGGAGTGACGTAAGGATATCCTCAGGATCTTTAAATCGGTAGCAAGCATGGGCTTAGCTTTATGCTACTGAACGTTCTTTTATTTAAATTCATACAATTTATATAATTTATACCTTTTTTTATAAAACTCAAAACAAAGAGTGCCAAAACGTGATACCAGAGACAAGTTGCAATTTTATTTCAGTATGTCACAGCACGAACTACAGGCGTCACTAAAGGTTCTCATAATAAGAAAGTCTTCAACACTTATTTTAAATCTTATGATATCTATCTTTGTTTAACCGATATTCTACGAAATACTATAATGGAAAGGCAAAATTATAATTAATGTGGAAATACAATTAAAATGTGTAGCACTTACTCACATGTTTTGTCATATTTTACCAAATCTTTAAGCAAACAAGAACAAATGAGGACAGAGCGCTATAAAATCGTCAAACGACAACCCCAACAATGTACTGGCAGCGCTAGACACAACCGTATGCTGACGTATGCAATCAAGGGAGCCTATCGTACCCATACACGTAGCAAAGAGAGAGTCGAAAGTAAGGAACGTGGCAAATCTTCAAAAAAAGATCTGCCATCCCTTTCTTTTAAACGACCCTAGTCTTCACACGGCTAGCCCCTGGTGTACCACGTGTGCATACAGCGAATCCCTAATTTATATCGTCAGCTCGCTCACTAAGCGTAAACTAACAATTGGGATTCGACACAAACACAGCATAGGACAATTACATGGAATCCTCAGGGTGCACAATATAATCAAACAAGAACAAATGAGGACAGAGCGCTATAAAATCGTCAAATCTTTAAGTATTTGGCAAACAATTTCAAAAACATCTTATCCCCCCCCAAAAAAAAATCTCAAATGTGATCTCAGAACTGACAGTCTCAGGACGATTAAATGGATGCTTGTAGGACTAACTTCGTGTACTACGTATGTGCTTAAAGATGACAAGAACAGCGAAGGAAGAATAGAAAGTCTCAGAAATGGATCGTCGCAATATTTTGCTTTTGCATCTTTACCTGTACCTACCTGACTGAAAAACTTATCCAGGTCATGGTTCTACTCAGATTTACGACAGTGGTATAGCTGTGGTAAACAAATACGACAGTAAAATCTATGAAAGATATGACACCTAAAAATATAATTTCGATAATATTGAAAGCGACTTTGCTTGTGTGCGATTCAGTAAGAGTCGCTACTTCTCTTCCTGGGTCATTGTCATAAAAACAGTTATAAGCTACACAAAGACTGTATGATAATAAACGCCAACAAGACCATAATGACGATTGTCTTTGTACTAACGAGTGATGTGGATTTCATTGGAAACATGCCGCACGCTCACCGGTCTATTGCAATAATCATGATCAGAAACCCTGAGGAGTGCCCAAATCTGTAATCAAAGGAAATTTTATGAAAGTGTTTTGAAGATCCGTCAGGAGTGACTCCATTCTGAGGACTTGTAAAGACCTCCCAGCCATAGTCGTCATATTTCAAGGCACATCATCAACATCTTGTAACGGGTGTAGTCCTCTATGAGGGAGCCATATGGAGAACGGATGCTTATTCTCTTTATGAAGCAGCACAGTTTGAGGCTCCTCGATGAATAGGCACCATTCACTCGGGTTACAGGTTTTTTTAGGAAGTATGGCTGTCTCTCTCTGTCTCTCTCGTCAGCTGCAGATGTGAAATTGTAATCTGGATCTGCAATGTCTTCCTCGCTGTCTGAGTTGCTGCTTCCTCCTGAAAGTGGATGATCCATCTCCGGCGATGTGGGAACGGTGAGCTCAGGTACCGGGGCGATGGATGAATGAATCTCTGGCTACATGACAGGAGGAACTCTCTCGCCCGGTTTGGAATTGTCGCCTCATGTAGAGGTAGCAGTTGCTTGAGTGGTCAGTCGCTATGGGATGGCAAGCTTCGTGGCTCTTTTCTCCCCTACACCAGTCTGTAAACATATCATAGTGATATAAATATCATGATATTTTACACTTTGCCCAATATTGTGCAATATATTAACATCGACTATAAAATATGTATAGTTGTCTTATTTGACTGGTACATTGAAAATTGTGAAAAGTTTAATGGGAACTCTGATAAACATACTATATCATTGAAATTCTATTTTCAAAATAAAACACTGCCATGTAAGGAAGCAGCAATTGTTTACCTTACCTTGAAGAGTTTTCTTGCAATGTTCGCATGAGAAATGAGGTGCCCAGATTTTGTCTTGATCCCCGACAGTCCTGCTGAAGTATGCTTTGTACTCATCGCACATCTTCAAAGACGCTTTTATGGACTACTAGTCTTAATGAACTGTCCACAGATGCAACAAAATGCATCTACTGGTTGCAAGCAGCCTCTTGATGCCATCTAAATTAAACATTGCTATACACTGTTTTACTCTGCAATAACATAAAGTGAATGCTGGTTTAAAACACCTGTACTTTCAAGTCTTATAAGATGAAGGAGATTAAGAAATGAAAGGGGAACATGTTTTTTCAAGGAACATTTGAGAAATGTGCATTGCTCCCGTAAGAGAAATACAGTAACGTCAGACGTTCCACTTGCTGCTCCTGGCATTCCATCGCAAATGGCTTACAATTTTATTAAAACCTTGACTGCAGGTTTTTTCTGTATCTTTAGGCTACTTGTACTGGCTGAATACTGTAACATTTCTTTATTCGTTTCCTCTTGATGTCTTTAAAAGATGTGTGTACTTTTGCAAAATGTTTCCGTTTAAGCTGATAATTGCTTTAATCCCTCGAAAAAGGGGGAATTTTTTTTTAATGGTTTGCGGCGTCTGTACTTTATTGATAGTTCCAGCCGTCCGTGATTGGTGTACCGCTTATCCAATCAGATCGCCCGTTTTAAACATCCCTCTGTTTTGATTTTGCTGACGTGACGCTCATCCAATCAGATCGCCCGTTTTAAGGGAAGTTTGGTGGCAGCCATCTTTGAAGAACATGTGGTTTTTGTAGCTGTGCATGTGAGTGGTACAGTGTGTGCGTGGGGACTTTATATCTTTATATCTGCAGCAAGGTAAGCTGGAAATTATCATGTCTTACTAAACATTTAACTATTATACTGGTTTTTCAAAAGACCATCAAAGCTTGGGAGCCTTTCATACAATCATCACTGTAAACTTGATTAGTTTTCTGTCGCGTATTTAATTTTGTTCTCCTCGAGTCCTTCCCTTTCGATATTCATATATTGTGTGTCCATTAACTCTTAAGCATTTTCTCTCGATGAAAGATTATCGTATGTGTATACTCAGCGAAGCACGCCATATGTGGCACCCGCTTCCTCTAGACATTGCCAGGTCTTGATAATACAACAGTCGACACTAGTTCTGGTTGTATCTTCTTGCCCGATCGCTTCCCCCATTGTTGTGGTAAACTAGTTGATGTGGCGTCTGCAGGGACATCTTTCAGCCCCAGAAAAATCCAATTGCGTATGGTGAAGATCAGTCCCAGAAGATGGGCACATTCACCAGATATTCTGTCACAAAATAACTGCTGTTTTAAACAGTGTTTACATAACATACGGTAGTTCATAG
>SMGT01015890.1:86083-111922 GCA_004794575.1 Lanistes nyassanus | reverse complement strand
TTCTGGTTGTGCTGTCGACAGTCATGACTATGCGATGAGGCTTTTCTTACTTTCGCTGACTGCGAAAATAGCGTGCTTCATGAAAACTTTATGAAATAATCTTTGGTGACACCTGGATTCGTACCAGCAACTTTGAAGAAACTGCTTTCTGTGGCCACTCTTTCGATAATGTTAGCTGCTGAGCTCCGTGTGGATGGTATAGTATATCAGTGGTCCTGCGCATTCAACGTTTCTATTACCCAAAACTGTAATTCTTTTCAATGGAAGCGACGTCAAGCTAAGAAAACAGTTGAACATTATAAATGTACTGTTCACGACTGAGCAGGTCTGCTCTTTGCCTTTGTCTTAAAGTTGGGCGGTATGACAAATATTCATCGGAAATGTCGTCGGGGAATATCTGGAACGAGCACAGTTTCGCCATAGTTGTCTTCAAATTGTCTTGAAACTGTGCGCGCATCCGGGTTGTCAGAAATAGGTCAAGAGTAGGCGGAGCGACTGGAGCCTTCTATAGCCACCTGCCCGTGGGTGCAGGGCTGGCGGTTAGGGGTGGGTGATGGTTAGGGGTGGGGCGGTGATGGTTAGGGGTGGGGCGGTGATGGTTAGAGGCAAAATGGTCATGGTTAGAGGGGGGAGTATAGGTATTGCCCCCACCTAACCCTCGCCCCCTTTCGTTAACCCCCATCCCCATCCCTCCCAGACGCCATCAGGGAAGCCCGTCTGCCGCTTGGTTTACTTGATGGCCTCCCGATCACGTGACGCACGCTTTCCACTGCTGTTGTGACGTCATTTTTGTTCCAGTCGCAACAAAACATAAAAACTCGGAGTGGATCTCAGCACGAAACGAATCGACGATTCAGTGGCTACTTATTCCGACAGACGTGGCTCGTCTCGCCCCTAGTCAGGAGCAAAGCAACCGGCTTATCAGGATGGCGTACGCAGTCTGGACTTAGGGGTTTAGTCGGGCGTACGGGGGCGTAGGTTAGACTAAAGCCCTAACCCTAACCCTTACCCAGACTCAAGACGTGCGCTGTGTGCGGTACAGCTCTGATCTGCAGCAAAATTTTGAGCATCAGCTGCACCCTTCAATTAAACATTGCACGAGTCATGTCAAATAGCAGATGACAACGAAGCTTCTCCCCCCCCCCTTCTTTTCATCGCAACACAGCGATGGCCAAGGGACACAACCGCTATTTGCGGCAGCATGCTGTGGCCGGCACCGCTTACGTCCCCATTGCTGGTGTCACGTATGAGAGAAATGTGTAACGTTTGGAGGAGATAGAGAAATAGGCTGTAGTTCTGATATTTGTGTTTGTGTGGGGAAAAATATTTATAAAACTTTTTTTGTGAAGCCCAGGAATGCGAATCCAGTGCAGATTACGGTTATGTCAATATTGTGTGAGCTGTAAGGGAGGTAATTCGAAGAAGGTTGAAAATAAGATTTTTACCCCCAGTGTGTGATTAGATGTCAGGACGGGCTGGTATTTCTAAATCAGATGAGGTGGGAAATAAATATGAGTGCAAATAGTTGGAGATACTACAGGACTGTGTCTTTTGGATTTGGGAATGTTTTTCTACGTAATAGGGCCAGAGACGTTTAGAAGGCACAGTGTAAACCCTTTTCTATAGATGAGGGCAGGGGTGGGGTCGGAATATATTAAAATTAGATGTGGTAGTAGGGAGTAAATGGTGTATCCTGCATCCCAGAACGTCCCAGACCCATACCACCACAAGATTTTGACGATGCAAGAAAACATATTCAGGAACTACTGGATGCTACGGTCATAAGTCTTTGAACATCACCCTGTGCTAGCCCAGTTGTGTTTATTTGAAAACGTCAGGGTACTTGACAGTGTGTGTCTGACAGATCAGTCACCGGTACAGCAGGTATGAAATGAAATTTTGGGGATTTTTTTTTGGGGGGGGGAGGGTAATATGTATGAGTGCATGTTAGCAGAATTGAAATAGCACTAATGTATGTATAGGGATTTATTTTGATGTAGAAATCCGAAATGTACCAATAGTGGATGCTGGTCTTCGTGTAATGGCGGCGAGTACGCTGTGACTTCGCTGACACCAGACACTCGCCTAGTATCAGGTGATGAGCAGGAGCATGTACGAGGGTGTGACTGCTCTCCGTTAAAGGATTCCAGGTGTGCCAATCCACGTTAAATATGCTGACTTAAAAGGAGTGAGTGAATTTAGCTGGTAGGCAAGTAAAATTTCGATCAACTTGCCCAACCACTAACCAGTATATACTTCCATTTTCAATATTTTCGGTGGGACGTTGCTGGCGCAGATCAAGCATCGACTGACAAAGTGTTGCGGTAGTACTCGTTACTTCACGATGTGCCATGCGTCTGTATGGAGCCCTAGGCTTCAAAGGGAAATGGGAGACAACTTTAATTGGTTAAGAATAATGAAGCAGTTGTTCCCCTTACATCATTCACCAAAACCACGGAGCCCCGCGCAAGTACAGACAAGGTTCATCAAGGAGAATAAACATTTGCAGAAGTAGTTTTTCTAGCGTGTTTGCTGCATACAGAGAATCCATGTTAATGAAGTCAGCCCGCTCACTAAGCGTGTGTTGACAACTAGGATCCAACGACGAACACAACATAGGACAAATACATGAAATCCTCAAGGTGTTCCCTTAGTGAGCGGGCTGACTACATTAGCATGGATTCTCTGTATGCACACGTTGTGCACCGAGGGTTAGCTGTGTGAAGAATAGCGCCGTTATAAAGAAAGGGATGGCAGATCTTTTTGAGGATCTGCCAAGTTCCTTTCTTTCGGCCCTCTCTTTGCTACGTGTTTGAGTACGGTAAGCTCCCTTGGGCACAGGTGTCTGCACACGGCTATGTTTTGTGAGCGCTGCCAGTATCTTTGTTGGAGTTATCTTTCGATAATTTAAGCGCTCTGTCCTCATTTGTTTTTTATTAATTAGAATTTGCAGAAGTTAATTTTGAGCGTCTTCGATCACAGAATGTGTTGGCGCATTTTTGCTGTAACCTGTGGTGTGCCTGCCTTTGGTACCCGCTCTCTCTCTCTCTCGCACACACAGAAGAGAGAAGAGGGCTCTTCGTCTCCAGTGGGTTTAAATGGGTGTAACACTCGGTGACTGCAACTGCACCTATCTTCAACATACCCAGATGCAGTCTCTTTGTCCAAGGCTTACATATATTTATAAAGAGAGCCAGCAAACACGCCAGAAAAACTACTTGCGGATACAACCTGTCTGCTCAGCAGTCTGCGAATATGTACAGATACTGTGTAACGAGACAGTCCCTCGTTTAGGTCGTGTCCTTAATCTAATGGCGGAGCGTCGATGTGCTCAACAAATACAAAATCGTTTGAGCAGATTGCGAATTGGCAGTTTAAACAAATCTTAACCACCACCCCCCCCCCCTGCGAACTCCCTCGCGCACATCTACATAGAGTTTTAGTTGCAGTGTACTTTGCCATGTGACGAGAGAAAACGACAGAATCCCATCGCGCTACTCTTCCGATGTAATTTCTAGCAACAATGCAGTCGACTATAAATGGCACAGCACTTTAATTTGTTTCAGATGTAACCATCTACCCTCTCCTGCAAAAGTATCTCGGCTTAATCAGATTGTCATACCTTAGTGCAGATGTAGACGCATAAACTGCTCTTGAGCAAACATGTCAGACATTTCGCAAAGCTTTATATCAATATTTTGACAAGATAAATGCGACAGCAGTTTTTCATTTCACCTGTCGGACGCAAGAAACATTCGCGGACAAGCAGATGTAACGTTGGTTTCGCCCAAGGTTTTTATTTCTATTTGATTTTATGCTAAGTAATCTTGGTGACGATTTAGTAACGACACTGTGGATATTTTATGCTCAGTACCAAGCATTTCCTGTTAGAGTTTTAAAAAAGAAAAGAACAAGGGTGGGAGGGAGAGAGAGGAGGGGGGACAGATAGAAAGAACTTTGAACTTTACTGAGTAGGCCAACTGTCCGTCTCAAGGGCGAAACAAAGAGGGGAACATACATTAACAGTGCAAACCAAATATATACATCTACCTCAAGGCATCATTCAGTTATAAAACTATAGTTCCATTTCATAAAACCGCCTGCTTCGAGGCTAAAGCCTTGGTGTACTACAGTCACAGAAGTGGTGGGGGAGGGAGGGAGGAAGAGTAGACTATACTTCCTGGTGAAGAAAAATGCACGTAAACGAAATAATTTATAAGGTCTACTGAATCCAAAGAAATTAAAATGCGTGACTGCTGCTTGGAGTCAAAAAATGTAAACAAAAAAGGAAACTAGGCCAAAACAATAAATCGATGCCCCGTCTGCATGGCAGACATCTCAAATTTCCGTAATGGATAAAGATTGTATTGTATTGTATTGTATTGTATTGTATTGTATTGTATTGTATTGTATTGTATTTCAATGCACATAATTAATGACTAAAAATAATTGTCACAAATGCAGAGTTTACATCAACTTATCATTGGGTAATTTCGTTGAAGCTTCTTAAAAGCGGAATGAACAAGGCATGGATCTGAGTGAAAGACGCTAGTGCATGTGAACTCTAAACGCACCTTAACATTTATTACTGCCACACAAAATACAGACGAAATCTCTTTATAAATGTTTCAGTACATGGGGAGGAAAGGAAAAGTGCATCAGTGAGAACCGAAATACCGAATGAGCGGCTTACCAGAGAAAGTGTGTCCTGGCTGTTCATTCAGAACACGGTGCTAGGCGTAAGGATTTCAAAGGAAAGGGGGAGTGTGTGGGGTGGGGTGGGGTGTCGTCTGATGTACGCGGGTTACTGGGCTTACACTACGTGCTAAGGCTTGGTCACGTGATATATGAATGAAATTCTCTCCGAGCTGATCATAATCTGAGGTAATCGATATGAACTTTTATCGATCAAGAATCGGGCCTTAGCCACTCCAGAATTAAGCATTCTCGGATAGGGTCTACCCCCTGGGCAACAATATGGGAGCAACACAAATCCCTGCTTTTCTCTCGTCCGCACCCCTCTTTCGCACTTCACCGCCCCATGTCTAGATTCATGTCCTCCATTTCGTTCAATATCATTATGCCATATATAGATGTAAACAATGCGTACTCGATGTGGGTCAAGGTTAAGAGTAACAGTTCTTGGGTTAAAAGCGGTCGACACGCCTTTTAATGTCGGACCAGATTTTCTGGGTTTGTACACTCTTTCTTTGATATTCTCCGTATCCACAACACTTTGTAAGATGTTTATAAGCAGCAAATAATAAAGATAGTTTCATGTTTCTATCCACTATAGATCAAGCTTCACGTAATCAATAAACACTAAACCAACCATATGCTTATAGTTTAAAGCAAAGGCAGAAGAACGAACGAATAATCGAACGAACGAGCAAATGAACGAACGAACGAACGAACGAACGAACGAACGAACGAACGAACGAACGAACGAACGAACGAACGAACGAACGAACGAACGAACGAACGAACGAACGAACGAACGCCTTTACTAGTTAGGCCTTCGGCCCATATCAAGAGAGTGACACGAAGCCTGGCTTGTTTCTGTATAAGGAATTACAGCCGAGAGAGGCAGATCGACGACCACCTCTGCGTGTAAGTCTGGGACTGCTGTCGGCCATGAGCACAGAGAATCGAAACATGGAAGGATATCGATAAAACTTCGTAGGGATGTACTGCTTCCGCAAGTCGTTATAACGCGGACAAACAAATAAAAAATGGAATTCACTTTCAATATGGACATTCCATGTTATGATGTACATATAACATTTTTTATGGCAATTCAGACTGGTAATTCCTAGTCTGAATTTGGTCAGAGGATCCCTAAAGCCTACATGTTTGAGATATAAATGATATCCACAAAGAGAAATACCAGCTTTAAACAGGGTGTAGATTGAAAAACGCAGGCTACTGGAGATCTTACTGTGCCAGTCTTATTTATAACAATTCAGGAGCCTTTGTTTGAATTCCTGTAGAAACGTGTTTACATCACCTTCTTCCTGGTGCTCCCAAACAACGCCGAACCCAAACTTATACAATACCACCATTATGTAATTAAGCCAGGTTATTTGGTTTTTTTCGCTGAAGTCCGAACAATATATCTACAGCTTTTCTGGGAAGGCAGAAGAGAGCTGGGGATCAGGCTAACGTTTTTCAAATCCACGAGAGTGGAAACGTTGGTTTTAGGGCGCATATCTCTGCACTAGCGTTTCTTGCACTCGATCGTAAGGCCTCTGACGTCATTCACATCAGTCACGATGCTAATCATCGTCTTCGCGTTGTCGCCATTCGTGAAGCTGAATCGCAGTTAGTGGTCTTGTATCACATTCTTGAAGCGTTTTCCTGCGCCTCCCGCAAGTGTCACGTGACCGCACGAGATGCTTTATGCCCTTCAACTTTGCGGGGGACGGCGAAGGTGGGAGTTCCTAGCCCCCTTCAAAGCGCCGATAGATCGCTGCGGGAGCTGTTTACCTTCTTCTGCAAGGTGTTTGTCCCCCCCGGCTTGAGTTACAGCTAGCCAAAACCAAGAGCGGTTGACAGCGAAGTTGGAGAGCGTCAACAGGCGTCAATCCTCGACGGCCGACAGAAAACTTCCCGACACTTACCGATAATTGATTTTCTCTATCGCCCCCTCCCATACACTCACCTCTCTTCTTCCTCTCCCGTCCTCCCTCCCTCTTCCAAATAACATCTAAAGGACCGGAGCAGTTTTATCAGTGTAGCGCGGCATTCCTTTCCTCACCGGAAGAGAAGGTGTGTGTGTGTGCGCGCGGGCTACTTTGCCATCTGCAGTTGACGTTCTGGGGAGTAGGCCCACAACGCACAGGGTCTTGAGCGTCTGGTCATTGTGTCACAGGTGCACTTTCAGATCGGTATCGGTGCAAGCAAACACAGTTCCTGCTTGATTGTTTTTGGTGGTTTGCAATTTTTTTGTGCATCTACATGTATTTCTAAGATGGTGTTTACGCCGAGCCAGCAACAAAGTCTACGTCACAGCAAGCCGGTAGCCCCGTATGTTGGCGCAGTTGCTACATGCCTAACGCGTTCCCCAGGTGAGATCCGATAGACATGCGCTGCGCTACCCTCTGTTCTGCACTGTCTGGTAAAAAGCCTATAAAATATTTCGCCGTTTGGAGGCTCTTTGTAAGCGCGCGCGCGGGCCATGAGGTAAACGTATATTTATTTCCGAAAATAACGAACAGAATAGCGAGAATTCTTGCTCACAATTAAGAGCCACGTCAGACAAGGGAAATAATAACGGTTCGAGAATTTTATTCTCCCAGGGTGATGTGCCTTTCATCTCAATACTGAGACGCATCACGTATTTGAGAAATGAGTTAAATCAAATAAAATATTGTAGAATTGAATGTGAATAAATTATTTTGCAGTTGGTCAGATTTGTTAGGGCCAGGCTTAATTAAGGGTCTTGTCCCACACGGACTGCTTGTTCTCCAGTTCTCGTAAGCAACTGTCCCAGAATTAAAAAGGCTGAATTGGCCCCTCCAGCTGCATATGCCCTTATCCACCCATCCAAACTCCCCTCTACCTCCACCTCTCTCTCCTCTTGAAGAACAAGCGGACTGGCCATGCCCATAGGGAGCCGTGAGATCAGGTCACCACGTCTGGCCAACATGTCGCATAGGGAGCCGTGAGATCAGGTCACCACGTCTGGCCAGCATTTCGCATAGGGAGCCGTGAGATCAGGTCACCACGTCTGGCCAGCATGTCGCATAGGGAGCCGTGAGATCTGGTCACCACGTCTGGCCAGCATGTCTCATAGGGTGCCGGGAGATCTGGTCACCACGTCTGGCCAACATGTCGCATAGGGAGCCGTGAGATCTGGTCACCACGTCTGGCCAGCATGTCGCATAGGGAGCCGTGAGATCTGGTCACCACGTCTGGCCATTTCACTTCAGCCAGTGTCATTCTCACGCACAGGGGTGGTTGGGAGAGAAGAGGGGTGATCATCAATCCCACCCCCTTCCTCCACAAAAATCAAACAACGATTGCCGCTCGAGGAATGTAATCGGGAAGATACACCTGACAGGTGAGAATCTGTTGTGGTGTGCGGCTGACAAGAAGTTTTCGCACCTATAGTAGATACAGACGTCAGCGCTGGAGTTTCGGAGCGGGCGTCACATACTAGCTGTCAGATGTGGCCTAAATTCGCAACTTTTCACATCCGCCACTTAAGCTTGCGCATATATTGGCCTTAAAAACGGCTGGACAAAACACATTTGTCTGATCGTTTGTAGCCACTGATTGTCAGGGCTGATTACACAAACGCCACCCATAGTTTGAAAAAAAAGCATTGATAACATTAGTCAAAGCGGCTGGCGAAACAGCAAACAAAGCAACTTGTCCCCATCGGGACAGCTTTTGACAGGAACTCGACGACCACAACCAATAGCGAATTTAAAAAAAAAAACCCTATTTAAATGTAATACAATTCAAATGTATCAAATTAGCTAATCCTTTTAACAGCGTCAGAAGCGTGTTAACAAAAAGTGCATTTAGACACCATCCTGTCCTCCCCCCCCCCCCAGCAAAACCCAAAATGTAGGTTAACAAAGTCCATGACCGATTAGCCATCTTTGGTATGGGGGTGGAGATACCATCGTTCTAGAAATTAAAAGGGGGAGTATCTAAACTTTTAAAGTATATTCCAAATTGTTAGTTTTCCGGCACAGACAGAGAGACCGAAAGAAAAAATGTTTAAAATGTATAGCGAGTTGAAAATAAAAGCAGAGATTGACTAGTGCGTTTTGGGGAGGTTTTCATCACCCGCTCTCTTTCTCACCGTCAGCAACCGTTTTTGCATGAAGCTAAAATAGCTTTGAGCAGATGGCAGATTTAGTGTACGACGGTTCCAAAATTAGAAGGCAGCTACAAGAACAGCAGACATATCTAGATGAATTTTTCACAATATTTCTGCAGTTTGAGCAGTAATTTATCGCGCGAGAACGGAGCATTATGGGAATGCCCTCGTAGCGAGTACAAAACACGTAATCAAAAATAGCTTCGTCTCAGGAGAGTGGGTGGAAAAGCGGTCGACTTGCAGTTGCGTGGATGGGGTCCCCAGAGCACTGCGAGTTGTTGTCCGTGTCCCAAGCTATGCTAGTTTTCTTTCTTGACGCTACCTGCACGTCAAAACAGACGCCGAAGAAATCTTTTATTAAATGAATGAAATTTTATTGACAGATAACGAAAAGTGCGTGCTTCCCAGAAGCAAATTCAAGGGTGAAGGGTCACGCGTAAGCTCAGCGTGTCACCTGGAAACCACTCGTCAAATCTTCACAGAGGATTAAAAAGAATGGTGGGCAGGGTTAAAGGTCGCACCTGCAGTCCCCTGAACAGATTGATGGTAATCTTTGGTGCGTGCGTGAGTGCGTGCGAGCCTGTGTATTACGAAGTTTTGTGTAAAGAGTCTCACATTAAAATGAAGTCTCTTTCGACTAATCATTTCAATGCAGACATCTTTCTGCAGCTTCTGTTCAACCTCCACCAACCCAAGTCTGTGCGTGGTATGCTGTCCGCCTCTTCCCTTTCCAACTCACGGACTTGCCAAGTTCTACACGACTACAAGACCGCGTGCTGTAAGTTCAAAGAAACCGAAAACGCGCGTCCTACGTTTGTAAGCCCTCTGTACCGGGATACGGCCAGTCCGTGCGTGCAGGTTAGCTCTTTGCCATGTTTTCAAGTCATCCAGAAGTTGCCCAGTTCTGTCGTCCATCACGGAGCAAGACTCGACATTAACTGACTTTTTTTTTCATTTACTGGAAGATTTGTACTTGCAAGAAGAAACACTCCACTTCAAAAATATTCGAAATATATTTTTTCTGCCGATTCGGACTTTATCGCAAAAATCGCTCCTGTCCAACAGTAACAATTACTTTCCCGAGCCATCGCGGCGACCGACAAAATCCAGCCCTGGCGAATGGAATCTCAGGCACATAAATTCTTTAAATGCACGAGCCTGTTCTCTCTGCAACTCGCGGAATGTTCCCGTGAGTCAAAGTTTTCGATTGTCTTACATCCATGGCACGAATTCTTTCAAAGGATGGTGAGAAACGGCATGCGAGAGAAAACGACAGGCCGGGACAATAGAAGACGAGGGACCATGGGATAGGCAGGTAAAGATTTTCTTCTTTTCTTTGAATCGGGAAATGAACATTTAAGCAAGTAAGAAGACGTATTTCAATGGGTAACGCGATCTGGAAGGAACAAGGAAGCGATTGTTCGCGGAACAAAGTCAGCATGGCAACGTCTCCGTCCTACTTGCCACAGCCACAGGGAACGCGGGCGGCGAGACTGTCACGGCCTTTAGCCCGCACAGATAGGAACACACGAACTTCGGGAGATGTTCAGTAATCCAAAACGTTGAATTATTTGTAAAGACATATTTACGCTCAACCATCGCATTAAAAAAATAAAAACAATGTGTATCTATTCAGCCGGTTCACTGTGGATTGTGACGGGCAAGGCTGTGTGATGGGGCGGCCTGTTTACGGACAGATGTCTGCAGATCCATTTCAATCATTCAAGGGTAGCCTTCACATCTACGGTTTTACCAACAGTTTAATTTTAGCAAACAGACCGATAACAAAGGATGTAGACATGTTTACGGCAAACATTTTACTGTTTTCTGACGCAAGGTACAATAACACATTTCCTACACAGTAGGAGCTGGGGACACGTGCAAGGATCTCTCTATGTAATATATCAGCACAGCCTTACATGGAACGGGACCCGACTCATCCCCGAGACAAAGAGATGTGGTGGTAGAATTTAAAAGAAAGACGCGCACACATTGGGAAAATCTCACATCAACGTCTTGTGGGAACAAACACGGCTGTGGCACGACGCGTGGGCTAAGGGGAATGTGTTTCAGGAAAGCTCCGTTTGGAATGGTCTTCGCCGGTTTGATAGAGGTCTGGGCAGGCCACTGCAGGTTCAACACCCGCTTCCACAGTTCGCTCCAAACGAGAATGCACACTGGGTTCTTCCAGAACAGAACTGTTTTTAAAACACTGCATGAACAGTTCAGAAGTTTGCATACTTCTATTCTACAGGCGCACATAAACGTACACGCGCTGGCACACACACACGCACGAGTTGCATACACAGGCACGCACCCACACACACAGGAAGGGACTCCAACGAGCTATTTGCTATATGACATCGTGGTCATCCCCGTCTTGATGATGTGTGACCCACAGTGCCAGTTACACTGTCTTGGGGAAACTCTTGCTGGAAACACAGACGGTCTCCACTCAGTGCAATGGCACGCGGTGCCTGAGGTCAGCAGCTGGCCATGACCTCTCCACGGCTTGTCCCTAAAGACACGCTCCACAGCTGCCGGTCACAAGTCCTCCCTGGCCGGCGCCAGTCTATCGACAAGATGGCTGGTGGTGGTCAGCAGACCCTGGAAGTACGCGTCGCCTGGCTCGTCGCCAGCCTCCTCCGTGGCCAGCCGCTGGTACTCGTCCTGCATTGACCTCAACAAGGGCAAGGCCGACTGAAAGGTTGACTGGCAGGCGGGCAGAATGGTGTCCATGGCGACCATGATCTTCTCGCGGCTGTCGTGGTCTGGAAGCTGAAGCAGGGTCAGTATGTAGCGACACCACCCGTTGTCCACCATCGCCTGCTGCAGACTAACCCTGTTCACAGAGTTCATTGGTCAGCGACATCTTTCTTAGAAGTATCCAAAACGTTTACAAAACCGTTAAGAAATCTGTACGAGACCTCGAGAGAGAGAGATGGAGGGAAGGTGATGGCATCTAAATGTGGATGAGGCAGAAGCCTCATCTCCTCCCTCCTGGATGAAGTCCCAGTCTGATATAGAAAAATCACCCCACTCACCCCTATACACCCACCCTTCGCCTCTGCTCCCCAAGTTTAAGAAAAGCCCACTCTGCGGACCAAGCATCCAACAACCAAAAAAGCAAGCAGCCAAGCAAGCAAGCAAGCAAGCAAGGGGCAACAGTGGGACCGAACTGGGTTACTCGCAACTCAACTGCCAGCCCCAGCTGCAAGGAAACGACGCTATTAAGCCCCCCACCCCACCATCACTCCCTCCCCATGCTGGGGTGACAGCTGCATCACAATCACAATCAAGTCAAAGGTGATGAATGATTGTTGTTTGCATGTTGTGTGCGGCCTCAGCCTTTTCCTCCCTTCGTCCCCCTCTGTAAATATAGACAGGCCTGGTGTACTTTCTCAGTCACTGCTCCGTTATCAATCACGTCATGTCCTTGCGCGTTCATGCACGTGTAATCTTGTAAAGCCAGGCTTGCCACAGACAGGATGCGTGCGTGCATTTCTTATAATCATGTCAACCCCGTTCCCTACTTCTCTTCCCCCGCCCCTTTTCCCCTCCCATAACATTTAAGATGAAACACCCCATGGGTAACGATTCCCAAGGTCGCAGCCTGTTAAACCAGAGGCGAGTTTAATACACGCGACGGGCACTGGACAACGAGCACCCAATGAGCTCTGACGTCACTCCCCAACATCGCTCAAGCTGACTGCATCTATAAAACTCGCCCCTGACCTCGCGTTGTGCAGAGCATTGAAGTAGTAAATATACTAGGAGACCCTATGTGCACCCTACATCCAGGAGCGCTCACAGGGACAAAACCTGCAAAACTGATAACGGAGAGGGCAGCAAGCTACTACTGCACGACACAACGCCTACTACCTGCAGGCGATCTAATCACACAGATCCACACTACCGCTCACAAAGACCGCACGGGCCAAGCTACACCACACCGTTCCATGCAGAAACACATTCACGAAACAGAAAACACAGCAGGGGCCGAAACTAATATCAAAGTTTCATATCCACGCACAGGTTCACAAATCCTCTCACTTTGGACATTACAACCACCACAGGTTCACAAATCCTCCTCACTTTGGACATTACAACCACCACAGGTTCACAAATCCTCTCACTCTGGACATTACCACCACCACAGGTTCACAAATCCTCTCACTCTGGACATTACAACCACCACAGGTTCACAAATCCTCCTCACTCTGGACATTACAACCACCACAGGTTCACAAATCCTCTCACTCTGGACATTATAACCACCACAGGTTCACAAATCCTCTCACTCTGGACATTACAACCACCACAGGTCGACACAGATCTTACCAAGTACAAAAAAAAAAAATCCACTCAACGAAATAATATCAGAATTCACACATAAAATCAACACAACTTCCAAAGACCATTCTTAGATAAACACGGCCGTCTCACATGGCCCATCTACACAACTGGAAAAGGGGGTTACGCACCCAAAGACTCAAGAAATGCAGCCGAGGTTCCTAGCTACACATCCATATTCACAGCAGAATTGACAGCAATACGTATCGCCATAGGGTTGATATCACTGAAAAGCAACAAATGTCAGCACTACAGGCCCACCAAAATTACTCTCCTCAAAGAACACACACAGTACATAAGACCCTAACATGCTTGAATAAGCTTCAATCATGACAGGAATACAAGTAAACTTTCTCTAGGCGCTGTCTCACAAAAACATCACGACCAGGGAACAGAATGGCGAGCGGGATAAAAACCGAAAGGACATCGCGCGGCCCCACGAGGCGGCTCTCGTGCTTTACACCCGCCCCAGCATTCGTGGTGCTGCTCAGCAGGACTCACAAGAGGTCGATTTGCTAGCCAACAACGATCCCAAACAACGCGTTGTTCCCTGTTGAATCTGACGGCACGTCGCGATCGCTTTTCTCAGGGCAGAACCTGCTGGCAGTGAACTACACAGTAAAAGGTCAAGGACGTCTTCTGCCCTGTGCGTCCTGCCGTCACCCCCTAGCGTCTGTGGCGGTCCTGATGTCCTGGAGGTTCCACTCCTTCAGACCACTGTCCAGATTCTCAGCGGATCGCGATGCAGCTTGTTTCCCTCCTTCCTTCTTCATTCCCTCCAACCAAACGACAAAGGCACGGAAAGCTTGCAACCTTCCTTTCCCACGTTCCTGACAGTTCTTCACTCAAGACGGTCAGCGGTATTTTTCCAACACGCCAAGATCCTTCAGTCTTAGTCACAGAGGAACTGATTTCCTTAATGAACCTGCAGTAAACGACAAATTGATGACGCTGTTGCAAACTAAGTCCTCCCCAACTTCGTCTTCCCACTTGGCCTCCGCCCCCCTTTAGAAGCGTGAAAAAAAGGGGGGGGGAGGGAGTGGATGTGGAGAAAGCATCCCCCCACCTACCGCCCCACACGCACTAAGCAGCCCACTTGTTCCTCGTGTTTCGATGCCCCTTCCCGCGGTCCGCTGCTTTGGGGTTGTTAACTGCGCCGGCACCATCCTACCATCACGCGCAGGCTTCCCTGCGTTCCGAGATCAAAGAAAGGCCGCGCAGGTTAATACGTGTTCTTATCAACCGGTGACAAGCTAACAGCCGCCGCGTGCTGTTCCCCTGCAACAAAATATATCGTAAATCATAGAAACTGCCGACGTGCAGTGGCTGCGAGAGAAAGCGAAAATGAGGGAGGAAAAAACCAGGAAACGTCAAGTCCGGATCCCGCGAGCCCTCACACCGTCAGCTAGAATGGCGTGGCGAAAAGGAACAGGTGCGCATGCGTGCGAGCGAGAGCACCCCCCCCCCCCCCCNNCCCCCCCCCCCTCATTGGTTTGGTGCGACTCGAATAATCGTGCATCGACCACCAGGTGAACTCTTTCTCTCCAAAGCCATCCTAACCACCAACCCCACCCCCAACTCCCAGCCTGTAGCTAACGCGGGGGATGATGTCTCCACTTACTCTTCAGCCGTGACCCGGTGGGTCACGATAAGCCGGGCAGAACTTCATGCTCCTCCAACACCTTTTTTTAAAAAAAAATTTGATACATAGAAACAAGAGCTGCAAATCCATCCTTGGATTCTCCTGCACCGTTACACACTTGACAAAATAGCCAGTTATCGTTCTTGACAGACTGAATCGTCTGTCGTGAAGTTCACACATACACAATTTACCACCGAGGTATTATCATAAACTGATAACGACAAGGATGATCACAATGATCGCGATGACTATTACATTTTAAGATGAGCTTATGGTGATTAGTATAACCCGCTTTGCAGAAGCCCTGCGGCACTCTTCGTGCTCTGCCGATGTAGCATGTTTACGTGTCGCACTTTACACTGACTGCTGAAAATCAAAATCTCGAAGAGAATGCGCTCAGTGAAGTTTTCCCCACAAATAAGGACGGTCCGACACTCCGGTAAGGACCGATATTTCCTTTCAGAGACAATCATTCTACATTTTCATTTACTGATTGCGATCATCTTGTGTGTGTTGCTAAGCGCCCAGTGTATTTTTCTGTTTAGCATTTACACTTAGCCGTGTTCCGTTTAATACGTGTGGGGACGATCTGGAAATGTCTATACAGCGTTACCCTTACTTTTTGCCTCGCGTTTGTTGTGTTCAGCTGGGCAAAATGATGTCAAACTACCCCCATCGTGACACAAAATGATGCAGAAGGCCTTGACACGAACCAGACTTTCACAAAGTCGTCCAAACCAACCTCAAACTACCCATCCAAACCAACCCAAAACTACCCGTCCAAACCAACCCAAAACCACCCGTCCACACCAGCCTACAACTACCCGTCCAAACCAACCTAAAACCACCCGTCCAAATTGAACAAAGGAACTTATAGAAATGGCGATTTACTGCCTGATTCGCTATCGCTAACGTGTTTAATGTAGACAGCTCGCGTTCACGAACATGCGGAGAGGCGCTGCACTAAAAATGAAAGTTTTCCTTGCCAAGGAAAAAGTTGATGCTGTCGGGCATGCCCGGGCTGGCTTGCATGAGCGTTCGTGATGCTCTTCTGGTCATAAGTGTGGTCGTAGCGCCAATTTGCCCCGTGTATTTTAGGCGCAACTTTACTTAGGAATTCACCGCAGGAATATCGCATCCCCAAGAACAGACGGTCACTGCCTCTCGCTCAGGGAAGAGCGCGGGCCTCGGTCGCTGGTTATAGCCGCCGTCTCCTCCCTCAGTCGTGGGCTGCCGGCCGTCGAAAGTCGGGTCACCCACCAAGTGTCAAAACGAGAACCTTACCCGCTCTCCCGCCCAAGGCCACGCAAACATGGGCTGGCTTTTTGTTCTGTGGAGGGTGGTGGTGGTGGGGGGGGGGACTCCAACGAAAAGAGGATTCGTTGCCATGTAGCAGACACGCAAAAGCCGAGACCAGCCCGAGTTTACTTAATCCGCTGCTGTAGGGTCACGACGACCGGCTCGTCACTTCCCAACACCTGACCCCCCGCTTACAGTCAACTGATTTAACTGTTAGGCCTGGCGTGAAGTGTATGCAAAGAATGCTCTGTAAAACAACCAAAAAAAAAAAACCAGCAGCTGCTTGTTGCTGCTACTGACGATCTTACCACAAAGGCATCTCAATACAGCAAGATGGACATCACGGTCAGCTTTCACTTTGATAGGGATCCACAACCTATACTCTGCGGCTGTTTTTAGTCTATAAACAGGCGAAGTCCCAACGACGGCCAGAAAAAGGACAAAACTTTCTCTTAATAATGCAAACATGCACCCAAATCCTTCCACCAGAATGCAAGCAGCAGAACCAACGAACGATCTTGTATACAGAAATAATATGGAGTTTGAAATTCATAGCCTTCTATGGGGACGCAGAAAGATGAGCAAACAACAGGTGGGACATACCGCCTAGCTAACTACACAGGCTGCACCATTCCCCAGGCAGCAGAAACGCCACCAGGTGACAACGGGGTCACCCATAATGCTGCCAAATGTGTCAAGCAATGACAGCCGTAAGAAAGTTTACGCCACCATGTTTCTTCACTAGTGCACAACAACAATTTATGATTTTTTGTTTACCACATGCAAATAGCCATTTCCATGCCACACATGAAGCACCCCCCCCCCCTTCTCCTAGTGGATAATTAAAATCCTGTTTGCTTCTTGGCCCGTCCCATCCTTGACATGTACACCAATACTGGTGCCGCCATTTGGATGATGACAAGAGATACCAGAGAAGCAGATGTTCTTTCATCATCTTGAGAACAAAAGTACAACGTAGAGGGAAACCAAACCCAAATGGATCAGACTTTTTTCAAGCAGGTGTGACTGGACAAATCCCCACCCCACCATTTTATGATCACACATTTTCCCACTCTTCACTTTCTTGCATGCATGCCACTGTTCATGCATAGTTATGCACCCAGCTTGAAGCATTTACTGCATCTGACAGTCTTCAAAACGCAGACAGACATGCAGTTGTACATGTATGGCTGTCACATCCACATACTGCTTAACAGCAACCTTATCGTTAGCAGCATCGTCACAACATACTTACTCTCCATACTGTCGAAGTCTCTCCCTCTGTGTCGGATCTTCTAAGTCTGAGAGTTCAGTATGCAAATCCTATGCAAGAATGCCACAAACTTTACATTCACATGATGTCAAATCTAAATTACCAAAGTAGATACATTAGTTAGACTCATGAAATTTTCTAATTTCAAAAATCCTATACGTGTATCAGCAGTTCTCCAGTCTCGTAACAAATTAAATCGCATATGAAAAAGATGCAGCAGGAGAAACAGACGGACGACTAAACTTTCATTGAATTAATTACACTTTCACCTTTGAGATCATAAAAGATTTTATTCCACAGGTTAAACACAAATTTCCTTTTTTCTTATTTTAACAGACCTGTTTACCCACAGCCATGACATGGCAGAAGACCAATGTTAAAAATGTAGAAGATTTGAAATTCCATGCAGAAGATTCTACCTCGCGGTACGAAAACCCAAAACAGATATCCTTGTTATGCCCAGCACATTCCTGATGGTCTTCATCAACATGTAAAGCATCAAAGACAAGTGCCAAACAAAAATCCTACCATACCACTCAAATAACAAACTTGTATTGAATACGTCTCATTGTTTTGAAGTCAAAACAGACCCCCCCCCCCCCAAAAAAAAAAAAACACACAAAAAAAAAACAGTGACCCTTCGATGATTGTACCTCCCTGCAGTACAAATGAAGGCTTGGAAGCAATAAAGAAAAACAGGATACAAATCCGGCCATCACTATAACTCTTCCACCTTCAACCTATCCCCCTCGTGGCCCATGAGTCCGACTAGATTTACTAAATACATGTACATGTAGTTGCTGTGTTTTCCCAAGAGATTTTCACTAGTTTAGGGCCAGCTGTAACTGCAAATGATGTTGTGACATAGCTGAGGTACTAATGTACTGGTCAGTTGTACACTGATCTTGACTGTTGAGCACTCTCTTTCCCAGTACACTTTTCCCCACCACGGTGTGTGCTAGTCTGCCAGTGTTTTTAAAAGTTTGTCACAGCAGTGAGACCATTTTCTTAAAAAATGAGACAGAGCTTTATACATTATGCATTTAATCCAGGTTTGTTTCTTTTGACAACCACACCGACTCTGATGCCATATTTGGAGTCCAAGTCTAAAACAAGGCACTTGAGATCAACAATTTATTCTGTCTACATACAAATGAGGGCGTTCTGTTCTCTCCCTCTCTGTACGTGTTTCAAATTATAATAATCCTGCATTGATCAGATTCATCAGTAACTGGAAATGCAGCGATCATGATTTCTTTTGCAGACGTGATCCTTGGCATGGAGACGTGCCAGTAATGAGTATCGATTTCCTTTCATGATCTGATCTGTATTTCTGCTGATACTGCTAATATTTCTTCAGCATCACTGAAACTTCAGTTTCATCAAGTATTTGTTGTTTTGTAGAAGCCATAATTAATGTCAAACTTGAAGGTGAAGAACTTCTTCAAACTATAGATGCAGCGTCACCGGTTGTATTTGCAAGAGCGTTCTCAAATTCCAGGTTGTTGGAAGTAATGCCTCAACGGCCAGCCAAAATGCATCTTGCTTAAGTCAGCAGATTCAAACACTGTAATATTTTGTGCGTCACCATAGAACTGTAAAAAGGGTGTGAAATTTGGGAGAATTATGCCAAAACTGGAAGGGGTAAACAGGTCTGTTTTAATAGATAGAAGTATCCAACAACAGTGATTTCAAAGTAAGTGTACTAATATTGGAAACTGTACCAAAATATGACTTCACACAGACAAGATTTAGAAAACTAAAAACTATCAGCAAGTACTCTACCTTTTCCTTCACTAGATCCGTCAGCAACGTTACTGCGCGGACTTTGAGATTAGCAGCTGATTCACTCTCAAAGAGTTTTGCCAGCACAGAAATTCCCCCAAGCTCCAGAAAGTGCTTTTGTGCATATGGGAAATGTCGGATCATGGCGGAAAGTGCAAATAAGGCTCTCTTACGCACCGTAGGAGATGGGTCGGTTGCTAGCAGGCGAAGAAGTTCTCGCATGGCGCCATTCTCAATGGCCTGGATTTGAACCTTTGGGTTGCTGCAATGAGAGAAACTGATAAAGTATTTCTCTGGGTTTCTGTGATGAGAGACTCTGATATGTATTTCTTTGGGTGGTTTTAATGTGAACCTCTGATACAGATGAGAACATTTCGTGTCAATGCTTATGATGCCAATTTTGCACGGCAGAAACAAAAACAAAAATAATGGACACTGACAATATAAAAAAAGGATTTCTGATGCTGGTTTAGGTGAAATGGTTAAACCATCTTAAAGGACATCATAAGGACTTTTTGAGAACTCAGCATCCACATTACATCACTACTTCACACGGAAAGAAAACTGGAGTTCTTTCTAAGGTGACAGAAGTACAACAACCTGCCTTTCAGACAAAAAAGTCAATGGAAAAAAAATCTGACAACAATGGAAGCACTAACTAAATAAACATGCAAGGTAATATGGAAACAAATAGAATTTCAACACAAGTACATGGCATGACATTTGTTGTTAACTAAAAAAACAAAAAAACAAAATGCAAACCTCTGGAGAGCTGAGCCTAGGGTTAGTGCTGCCTCAGCACGTACATTTTCCCTGGTGTTATTAAGGCATTGCAATAGCAGTGGCATGGCTCCTAGGTCACAGAACAGCCTCGCATTGTCGATCTGCGGAGAAGGATGCAATATCAAAACCAGGCTTGTACACTAACCCTGGCAAAGGACAACTTTATACCCCTCGCCACTGGCTGCTGCTTGAATTAAGTTGGAAGTTCATGGAATGTTGATGCCACTTTCTTAATAGTGTTTTGAAAAGAAGGGTGTACCTTACTAAACTTCCAGGATTGTATCACTTTCAGCATCAGTGAAAATTCCAAGAATTATCAGAACAGAAGTTTTCAACTGGTATTTTGTGTATTATTCCATAGACGTGAAAGTTGCATTGTTATGGTGGAAAAAGCAGATGTCTTTTCAGTATTTTGGCTGGAGATCCCCCAGCAATCCCCCCATTGAATGCCATAATCCATTTTAACTAAATATTTACTTCATTTAACCAACACATAGTTTGGTTGTGTTCTTGCACTGAGCTAATTATGACCAACATAAACAGGTGTTGAAATTACCACACACACAGAAATGACCAGATACATAAAGGAATTACCACGCACACAGAAATGACCAGTTACACCTAGAAATTACAACAGACAGAGAAGTGACTAGAAACATTAAGCAGTGCCCACAATGCTGACACATTTCACACAGGGTTCACACCTGGTGCAAGTAGTACTCCAAATGACTCAAAAGACCTGAAACATCGTCTTCAGTGCATTTCACACCTTGAAACTCTTGCACAAGTTCCGTCAAAATCTCCGCATCTGTCTTGATGGAGGCATTAATTTCTTCAAAGGCTTTCTTCAGTTCCTCGTAGCTACGAAACATGTTCTTTGCCTTTAGGGTCTGCGGGCAAGAAGAAATCAAAGCTGCTAATTCACGGATGAAAACATCAACAAAAACAGTCAGTTTTCATTTAACTCTGATGGGGAAATACCTTGGTCTGGTGGCCACACTCCAGCAGAAATTGTGCTAGGTCATTAAAATTATACATCACTAGCCTGTTGAGATACTGGGATATCAGTTTTGTCTCCCAACTACTATAGCCATCTATTTATTTCAAACAGAAAAAAAGAAAATAGCCTGGGCTTGTTCAAATTTCAGTAGGCCAGTGAATTATACAAGTTACCGCCAGTCTGCCAGCCATACTTCACTTTGACAAGAGATGTCAGACACAGTAAACTTCTAGGCAAGGCAGAATTAGAACCAACTGTCGCGAAAATTTAAACAACAGCCTCACAGAATTTTATAGAAAGGGTCATAATGACCCTTAAAATTTTGATGGGTGGGAAATAGGAAAGTTGAGAATGAAATACCCACCTCCATGTCAACATGCTGTATATTTTCTGATTTCATGGTTTTAACTGCTTGCTTAATCTCTTCTAGAGTGTATCTCTTGCTATCCACATGTTCTGTACCTGTATGGATTAAAATAAATAAACAAATAAATAAAATCAAAAACAACCAATCAAAGAGAAAATAAGATTTGCTCCATCCTAGCACACAATTCCTGACATCTGACCTTGACTGCTGTCCGTATCTATGTCAAGTCCATGTTCAGAGTTCAGAGGTGCTTGACTGCTGTCCTCCATTAGCTTGGCTTCCGTTTCCCCTGTCTGAACATTCAGACGAACATGAAGACCCTTGGGAATCGCCTGACCTGGAGAACAGACAGATCTCTCGCTCCTAACTATCAGAACATGCAGATATATAAACCAGGGATCACGCCAAGTTTTATGAAAATGTGTACGGCATTTGCACAGCCTGAGCAAAAATGTGTGAGGCCTATATTTTTTGGCATGCGATCAGAAATGATGTCAATTTTATAACTTATTGAATGATCCCCTATTTAAAAGAAAATGACTATATGAAACAGACTATGGCTTGGAAAACTGTTTTGTTTTGGCTGAGAGAAACTATGATCTGATTCAGAAGTGTTGTATAGCGACCTGAGTAAGTAGACTATGGGTGGGAAACCAACAACCGCCAACACTTTTTTGCTTATGCCTTAAGCAGTGTAAGAGAAATGCATGAGTGACTTTTAAAAATGCATCAAGTATGTGTGTTGATGTGATCCCTGATAAACACTCCCGTAAACAGTTTGCAAATACTAAATTAGGACACATATTTTGTGCATGGAAAAACCCATCTACAAACAGTATAATGGGTACATGACAGGTACTAAGGACAATACTGTACACAGGATATGTGACAGGACCATAAAACAACATTATGCACTGCCACATGACAGGTAGACAAGACAATAGAGCTTCACAGCTTTGGAATATGTAAGAATAAGATATTAGTTTATTTTCTTAGAATTACACCATTTGTTACATATCTCATAACCAAATACAACATACAGAAACATGGCTCCCCACGGAGTGTCCATGTGTGTAATACATGTTTATGCAATAAACTGCTCTATAGACAAAGACATTTTAGAAATGCATACAAAATAAAAGTTCAGAACAGAAGTTACCCATCTGAAATGCAGATATACCCTCTGATTAAAACTTTGCTGGGTGTGAAGGTAAGCTTACTTATAAAAATTCTATGATGGGAGTACAGAACTCTTTAAAGTGAGAAAAGCTGTGGGGAGCCATCAGAAAAATAATATTATCAATATCATCAAGCAGTTTTCATATTTTAACTTCACACCTTTTTTAACTTTCTGCCACTCTTTAGTGGGAATGAATTTCTCACTGTCTTTGATGAAAACTTCATCAGGTGTATCCACGGTCACCACATCATCTGCAATGAAATCATAGTTATGCATACAACTCTATAACATCCCGCAATGACATGTGCTATCTAAATTATCTATTGCTTATATTAATACATGTTTTCAAGAAGTGACAAGAAATATTTAATATGTTCAGCAATGTTCCCTTTATCAGTTTATGATTTGTTTGGTGAGATACACAGATTATTTCATGCTATTATTTCTTTTTGACATCAGACTGAGATAATCTGCGTTTCATAAGCTGACAAGAATGCATTATCATGTATGCTTATCAGTCAGCAATATACAGACCCACGTGCATGGCACAGACACTGAGACAGAACACTAACGCTGGGTGCAGCAAAAAAAGAACAAGGTTCTTGAACACTCTTGGAAAACCTACCCTTTATCCATATTTTCTCATTTTGAGAGAATCTATTCCAGCTTTCAAAATAACAAGCTGATATCTTAAAAATCTTTCACTGTTCAAAACACTGTCATACAGGTACATCATGTATGTTGCAACAAAATAATCTCAACATGTTTACAAGGGATTCATGTGTCAAACATACGCAAAGTGTCATTTAGTTACAATCTTTGAAAAAAGACTAAATTATTTGTTACCTCCACATAAACCTCATGGCAGTCTTGCCCAGTCTAACACACATACCATACATATGCACATGAACATGTGTACAGATCGGGCCCCATATGCAGGAAACCTGAATAGCTTACTTATTCTTGTCACAGCAGTTATTCTAGAAAAACTCCTTGAATTTCTCATGCACACAAACTGAAGTCCCTATTTTCCCTCGTTATTCAATAATAAAGTTATTCACTCGTTCCAGGAGTGAACAGCTTACTCCAAGTTTGCCAAAACAGCCTTTTCAGACAAAAAAAAAAAAAGAAGCCGTACGACATATCTGACGATTTAGACATATACCACTACCAGAAATATATATTTTTTGAAGAGCTGATGTCTTGGGCATTGTAGATGAAGCTAAAAGTACTCAAACACAACAGCCATCTATGCTATGTTTTACAAGATACTGTGTCAGTGTTTGTCGTGAAGGCATTTTTTGTGAAAACTCTTTATAAACACTCTAGCATGATCTATAAATGTAACCCTTTTTTTTGTGTGTCTGCTACACGGCTGGGGGAAATCTCGTAGCTCACGGGTGACGTCATGAGAGGATCGCCAGATGAGGCACTACTGCCTTTCTTCTGGCTGACGTCATGACTCTCGTGCGAATTTTGCTGTTGTCTCGTGCAGAGCTGGCTGCTAGAGCATATTCTGCTCAAAGTTAAGGCTTTTGTTTTTAAAATGATTTTCAGTGTGACTGCAGCCAACCATGCAGGTCCCTCAACTGCCAGTTCTTCAGGCAGAATTTCAACCTCACTACTGGTTGTGGATTCCTTTCTGCTAGTGCAGTGATTACAGAGAATGAATAAAATGGTGACAATAATGCATGCACCATCAAGGAGAATTCCTGCAGTCTTAAATTTATAAAAGTTAAAATAACTCATCGAATAGTTATTCTTTCTCTATTCAAGCCTTGCACATGTTGAATTCGGAAGGAGGAATATAGCTATCCCTGAATAGTGTCTATTCCGGTATAAATTTAGTACAGCTTTCATACAGACAGGGCCTGGATAATTAAGTATTGACTGAATTTAGCTTTCTGACCGTCATCTTCTGCGTCATCACTTGGAACAATGGTGAGTGCTCCAGTCTTACTGCTTTGTTTCTCAGGATTTACTGCCATCTCACTCTTTGCCAGCAGACTGTACAACGACAGCGTACAAACCAGCAGCAAAATCAGCAAGTGCATCGTCTTGAAAACAGTCGAAATCCAACTCATGTTGGCTGGAGACTTTAGCTAGTGCAACCCTGTGACAGTGTAAGACAAAATATATTATTCTTGTGAAAATAACTATCATAAGAAAATGAAGCACCAAAAGGCCTTCACTCGGTACAAACTAAATTTGAGTGGTGTATGCAAAATTTCTGCGTACGTTATTTGACGGAAACTTCTGGACCGTGGAAACTACGCAAAATCCTACTACTGCTACAGAAAAGATTACTAGTAATAACTAAATAAGTCTTAAAGTTACTAATAAAAACAAGAAACAAAACAAAAGTAAACTAATCTAACGTGTGTCTACTTGATGGTCTTGTAATGTCAGGTATTGGGTAAATAAAATGCCCAAAGATGAAGATGATCAGATCCAACGAAAGAAAACCTGACGAGAAGTCTAGTCTATGTGAGGTAAGCTAACAGTAACAGTAACACCAAAAATTCTGACCTGAGAAAAGATGCCCTGCAATCTGACCTGGTTTTCTGATTTTCGGATATTCAATGACGATTTATTAAGCGAAACTGTAGCCAAGGATCCCAGACTGTTGACACTATGACTATCACTATTTCAAATAGTATTTGAGTATTAGTATCACTTCGTATGACACACAGCGTTCAGACACTGGTCGGATATTAAGTCCAAATCGACGTGTCTTCGAGCCTCGATTTTAACTTCAGAACACAAAATCACGAAACAGAGAAAAAATACGGCACGCATCAGACTTAATTATATTTGCAGTTATATATCTTTAAAAGTTTTTATAATCCAAGAGCTTGCATCAGTTTTGCAACTTGGCGGTCTATCATAGTTCCACGTAACCCATGCTGTGCGTTGTAGAAAGTCGTAATTCAAACGTAACCGAAACGTTTTCAAATTTAGTTTGAAAAATTTTCTTCAATGTTCAGTTAATCAAATATACATAGCGTTCAAACGTAAGTTTAGTATAGGAAGTATATTATTATCGGAAACTTTTCTAAAAGAAATGGCACATAATCGATTAAAGGATTCAGTTCTTTTCCGAGAGCGGTTTTGGTAAGGGGACACTATGCTAAAGGACGTGTCGTCTGCTTGGTGCACTTCAGTGACGTACGAACCTCTCTGTCTCTGTGGTCTAGTAAGAAGATCATAAAACGAATCAACAATGATTATGATGAATATGATAACAACAATGCCGACGTTTTAGCACGTAGGACGTTACGACATTTCTAAGAACATGAACAGTGAGACGATGAGACGTAGGCT
>SMGT01015890.1:58367-78444 GCA_004794575.1 Lanistes nyassanus | reverse complement strand
GGGGGGGCTTGGATAGCTCAGTTGGTAGAGCTGCGGACTAGCAGATTATAAACCCGATGTGGCGATGTATTATCTCCTGAAGCAATACGTTGTCAAAACTCCATTTGCCCCCACCCCCAACACCACCACCAATGAAAGTGCCTGCATGCTCTGGCCATCTTATTCCATTCATCAGTCTGGTGGTTCTTTCAGTGCATAGCTTAGTAATAGGACCCCATCCCCCCCCCCATAGTCCACCGGTCAGTACTAAGACTGGCTTAAGTCAAAGTACAGACTTGTATAGGTCCCTGCCAAAGCCTCAACCTGCCAATCACTGGGGCACTCTTCGATGGGCATCTCGGCCCAAGCGATCGGCCTGAACCCTAACCAGGGCTAACGTCAGCCTCTGCTCATCCTGCAGATGGCGCCCTTGTTGCTGTGCGCAGAGCCAGCAATTAAGGGGGAATTCGGGAGAAAAGCCGCCACTGTAACAAAACATGCTGGAGGAAGCTCGTGTAGCGACAACTATAAATGTGGTACCACTGAACCACTTCGTTCTCAGAAAATAGCAGATGAGGGGATAGAAATGCCAGAAACGAAGCGTGAGAGTTTGGGTGTAGGGGTGGGGGGTGGTGAAAGAAGGCCCCCTGGACTTGTTAAACCACTAGCTCGAGTCGAACCAGTCTGATAAATCTTCCTTCTACCATCCTGGCTGGGAGATGATGTGCGATGTTGCCTTTTTTCAGATATTTTCATTGGCTGCTAAAGAAGCAAGACCTTTAATTATTGGAGTTCGGACAGAATTTAAACGCTTCCGTTGCTCTAGTCAAAGGCGTATTAACGGAAATTCTGAGTGAAGTATTTTACTACGTTCCAATGAAGACAGCGAGCAAACTTTCATTCGCATTTCAAAGCAGTCGCGCTCAGCCTTAGCCATGTAAAACACACGGAAAAGTTGTCGCCCCTGTATATAAACATTTGCGCGGCGGTCGGCAAGCACGTGCTTATGAGCGCGCCAGAGTTGTGACGTAACTCTTCAAGTGGTCGCACACAGAAGTCATTTATCTGGAGGACTTTTTTTAATACCAGAAACAGGTGTGTGTAAGCCTTTTAAAGGTACCGAAACGAGCGCTTCGTTTGATTCAAACAGGTGAAAATCAGTGTAGAATGGCCCATCACTGAAGGCCAAATACAGCGACGAAATAGAGAGCAAATTTAACGAGCAACACTGGTCAAAAATATGCGTTCACACGAAAAAGAAACATATTTTCACACATTGCAATGAACTGTTCTGTGAAATGTACACAATTGCAAAGAGTTAAAAAAAGTAATCACTCTTTGTCCTTCGCCTAATAACCGGTATTGTATAATATTGTATATATTGTATAATTACCTGTGAAATACTACTAGAATCTCTCAGCTCAAGACGCCTTAAAAGATATAGAATTTAAAAATACTGTTATTGTTTGTGCTCTACATTTTATGTAAAAATGGCATAGCTAAGTTAGACAAATTTCTTTGTTTCAGGATGAAGAAAAAGAAAGGAAAAGTAAGTAACTACAAAATTGAATTTTGGAAAAATCAGTTTTAGGTTTGCAAAAGGACTTGGTTGATTGTGTGTGTTGGTGGGGATGGGAGCTGCTTGGTTTTTGCATGCAGGTAGGGTAGTTACGTTGGGGAGAAACCAGAATGAGGAGTAAAAGGAATACCGCCAGCAACCTAAAGTATGAAAGCAATAATTAAACCTGATTTTAAAAAAATCACGGTTCCCAAATCGCCAGGCAAATGGTTCGAATGTTGCACGTGCGTCCATGGGCTTGGTTTCGTTAAACTGCTTTGTTTTGTTCAATGAGTGATTCTTTCCCATTTTCTATCCAGCTTTCAGACCATTTTATTTCTTCCTGGAGCAGCTTTAGTGTTAAACGAGATCAATCAGTAGGTTGTCTAGTGTCTACATCGGCTAGTGTTTCTGCATTCGGTTTCCTTACTGCTATTAATGCGTTAGTCCCTGAAGGAGCTTTACAGAAGTGCGAAATGACAAAAAGATGGCTTCAAAAATTTAGTCTTTTAACCTGGGACACCGATTCCGAAAAAATCTGTAAAAGCATTGAACCCAGAAGATGGACGGGTAGTTAGGGGGTGGGTGGGGTTCAGAAAGTCGGGTACTGCGGGATCAGACAGGAGGAGTTCCAACACGTTAGGGAGTTCTTAGTAGCAGTGAAAGGGTCGGTGTCGCGCGAGACAGGGATGGCGGCGGGGGGAGGGGGGTGAGGGGAGTAGTGTAGGATGTTGCTGTGACTGACGGCGCACAGAATCACCCAGAATCCCGAGCGCTTGTGGGGACTGAAGAGTTGCTGTATTGGAGCGGGAGCATGTCGAAGCTAATGCCCGTAGTTATGTCAGTCCTGTGTTAAACGGCCAGATTTCTGCACGAGACGAGGGACCCCACGTTCTGCTTGAGTTCAAGAAAAATCCCAAATACATATTCGGAACACGTAATGCCGGCCTTTTCTGGGTGAAATTAAATACACATTCGGAACATGTCATACCGGATTTTCCAGTTAGCACACAGGACTGGGTAACCTATCACTGGGTCACGAACCGTCCCCCAGCGAGAGTTCGTGTATTGTTACAGCTCCGTTTTGAGCCAATAGGCCTACCTGGTTCGATATAAGATCCTTTTATCTAGATAGATCTAGAGCTGCAAGCGGATCCATAAAAACTTGCTGGCTGCTGGATTTCGCAGTTAAAGATGGATGTTTCATTTGGCCCAATTGTAGGAATTTCATTATTTTTGGAACAGCCCTGTTGACCATTCGCATAATTATGCATGAACTGTTTTAGGACTGCTTTACTTGAAAGGTCCCAGCTCATTAACAGTAGAAAACATGGAAATTAAACTTTAAAAAATAAGAATCAATCTAGCCCTGTGGATGGATGTTATCCCTTAGTCATCCATGAAAGTTGGTACAAAAATAGAAATAGTTTGAGACTTTTTGTCTCAGCACCAGATGAAGTTCTACTGCTCGCTGTTCTCACGGCAAATGCTTTGTAGGCTGACCATTTTGTACTTGCTTGAACGTTTCCTTTCCTGGCCCGTTCACGTAGTCCCTAGGCTTCGGCCTGTGCATGGGGCTCTTATAAATTGTGTTCGCGCGTTTTCGTCTTGCAGCTTCCTGAGACTGCAGTGTTGTAATGTCGACTTGAGCATGGGGCGTGTACATGATCAGCGCACACAACGAAGTGTTGGTCTTTTATTAGCCTCACGCTTGGAAGGTCTTGCGGTGGTGCCTTACAAATATTTTCGTACTCCTGGTGGGTCCTATAAATATCACATTGCTGCTTGATTGTGGATCCTCGTATAACATATAATCGGTCACGTCTGGTGGTTTCTCTCATTTCCCTTATCTGCAGTCGGGTCTGTCTTCCGTCGCGTGTCGTGATCCTGTGGTGCACAGCTAAAGAGAACGAAAATGGACTGGATTAAATTTTATTTAGGGTATTACAGCATAATCTGCTATTCCTTCTGCCCACAGAAGTGGGTACAAAAAATACTGCCCGGTCTCCTAAAAGCCCAGGCTGCTTTATGTACAGGCACCTCACAGTTGGCACGCCCCTTCACACAACCCAGTTAATCTGGGTACAAAGACAAAAGTCCATTCTGTTCCGTCACCAGACGCGATCCCGAAGCCGGCCATGAAGCTTGGGTTACAGTCAACTGCGCGGTTCACTTGATCGATGGCTCGCGTCTCCTGCAAAGCAAGCGCATCATCGTGCCATAGTGTTCTCGTGCTGCTGGCTTTTCCTAGATGTTAATAGGGGATCTTAGGGGCTAGGTCTGGCTAAGCCAACATGGCTTTACTTGAAAGAAAGCGCAAAGAGAACAAGGTGGGGAGGCAAGCTTGTGCTTAAAACGGCTCTCCGTCACCTGACAACAGTTTTGCTCCCAGACAGATTTGCAAGACAATGTGGTGTTGCATTAAAAAAAACAAAACCGAATACTCATTTTCCTGTTAAATGTGGCCCTTGGATAAATTGGTTACCGTCAACCGTGCTTCCGGTTAAACTAATCAATCATTTGATGGATACACGAGGTCATTATACATCGACCTAGCAAAACAGGACACCGATGTTTGAATAGGCGGGGTTGCATGGGAGAGGGGCTTGAAGAAATCGTCTGAACTTTAATCGTGTCTGCTGAAACAGACTTGAGGGTAATGAAGGTAATAAGGACTTTAAAAACACTCGGGTAGCACTACGTGTCTCACGACCGGCTTGAATCATTTTTACGAAAAACCTGATAAACCAGCTTAGAGCATAGCGCGTTAATGCTCTTGACACTTGAAAAAGTCGATAACGCGCGCACAACTTGGGCGCCCTCGCACGCGCGGCCAGGGGTCAACAAGAAAAGTCGCCATGTAGTTAACACTAGCATAAACCTCGCATTATCTCGTCTTGTGTCGCAGCCATACGTGGGTCCGTGAGGGCTGTTAAAAGGCGATAGAACACGCCATCAGTTGCTGCAGGTGTCCCAGGCAGTACCGTAGTACGTGATAAGTACCATATAGGTGCCCTGGCTGTAATTGCATACAGTACGTGTAGCCGCTTGTTCCCTGCAGGCACTTGTAACTGCTGCATTCTGCCAATTTCGCTCTGTTCGATTTAAGACTGTTCTGCAGTAGAAATTTTGACTGCGCACCCCTATATATTGAGCGATGTCGGGTGCCTTTGTAAGGCAGATATCCCCCCAATAAGTGTTTGCGGTAAACGGTTTCCCCTTTGGCATTGACAATAGCTTGTCACGTGACATTGTGAAAACTTCTTCAATCACCAGTATCAAGCACCTTACCGGTTTCGACTGGAACACTTTCCTAAGACGTTCTCAGCGGCGAAATTTGCACCTGAAGAAGACGGAGGTTATTTTGACGAAATGAATCGCATTTTAAACGCGCTGAAGAGTATTGCTGTTTGCTGACTTCATTCGACTGGGCGAGATCCGCGAATGTGACGTACACATTATGTGGAAGCACGCCAACCATAGCGAGGAGAACAAAGCGCTCGATAAGACGTCACTAGAACTCCTTTGGGAAGCAAAAGCGCTTGCAATTTATAGCCATATTCCGGTCTTAGAACAAAACGAAATGTTCTACTTGTTCGTGCTAGTCTACATTTGTAGCATGTGATCTCGGACGTTCATGTTCAGATATATATGCATAGCCCTGGAAATAAACAGTATAACAAATCACAAAGACTCTTGTCGAGCAGATAGTTTAGTCGGACAAGGCCATGCATACGTCATTTCCGGTAGGAGTGCCTGTCCTTATCATCGCGACCCTGGCTTTAGGACGTGCTAGAAGTGGGTACCCGCCTTCCCAAGATACCCTTTACTCGGCCCCCCCCCTCCCTTAGCTGCTGGAGCCCGAGCACTTGTCACGTGGGCAGTATGAGCGGGTGTGCCATGTCAGGGAATAAGATCTTGGGCTTAGAGGTCCTAACGCCCCTGACGATACTGATCGTGGCCCGAGTGGAGGGGCATTTCCGCTGCTTTGTGCCCCAGCTGGGACCTGGAGAAACTCATTTCTGTAACCACACACAGCTATTGTGCTCTCAAAGCCACGTAAAAACAAAGTTAACACCATCGCCCGAACGCTCGGCGCATGCGTGACTAGTCGGGACAGCAGGGCGTACAATGCAAACATCTCGACCGGAAGTGAGTCCTGACTTATGTGGGCGATTGTACTCGCTTCGTCCTGTTGGAGAGGTGGGTTTTTTTCTTTCTCCAAACCTGCATCCACGTGTGCTTGTGCGTGCATGTGCATATGCAGGTGCCTCTCGCACACCCCGAACAATTACAACCCTCGAACGGCGTTAAATATTCACTCATTATTTTAATAACCCGATGAGGTTTATTGCAAGATTCATGCCCCAAATCGGCTTCCTAAACGCAGGCCAAGACAATGTCTCAGAAATAGGTCACCTCGAAACCCTTAGTCATGGCTACAAGTGAGAACGGGAAACAAGGATTTGGTATGCACTTCAGCCTGAAATCAGATTTGCTTTAGATCTAGCTGGGTGTATAAAATTCATTACACCAATTATCGTCTGGGGCAACACCCGCCCCAAGCGAGCGTTCTTCCTACTGAGAGTTGACGAAAGATTGCCAGCACGGTACGAGTAAGCTAGCTTGAACTATTTTCTTTGCGGTCATTGCACCGCCTGGCAAGGAGAGTTGTGTTCAGTGACGGGACTGAATCGCCACTGGCTTCGGCGCTCTTGACCTGCTGTATCGTGATCTCCAGATCCTGGGATCAGAGTTCAACCAACGCTCTTAACTTTCCCTGCGGCGCAGAATCGTGAAGTGTTTACGGTTCTTTCTGAAATTTTCAACACGGTTTTGCTGGTGGCGCACGTGTACCAGGGAAATGCCATCACAGTAATTTCCTGTTTGGAATCGGGGGTAGATGTGAAGGTACGAACTATGATTCAGTGAGTCTGTAGGTGGAAGAATCGAATAACGGTCAAACCGAGTACTTGAAGACATTTCAGTTTCCTGAACAGTGGAAACTAAATCTCGTCAGGGGAGGAGTGGTATCTAAATTTTATAATGGGATATTGGAGATACTACTGATTTACAATGCTGTAAAGGAGAAAAGGGATTTTGTTGACTATCGGATGTTTACGCTTCACCAACGACTGGGATGGATATCGCGTCGTCAAGTCAAGAATCTTTCTTGCGCTTGAGCATGCTCTGAATGTTGTAACTGCATGTGACAGCGTATGTGTTTAAGTGCATGCCTGCATCCGCGTACGCAGTCTATGGAAGAGGAAACATAGATGAACAGAAGAAAGTGGTTAGATTTCGTATTAGTTTGTATTTATAATCGTAGTCCAATTTATCGGCTACAAGAACAGGATAATACAGGCCATCGAGTTAAATTGGTTGATCATTTGTATGTAATACACATTACAGTTGTCAGCTCCCAACGCTATAAATCTGCAAATGCGGAAATTCAAATATTTGTTTCAGGCGGGCGGCACCCTGGAAGGACAGACGAAAAAAGACAAAAAGGGATCAATAGCAGGAACTACATCTGTCAAAGTAAGCAAGGGTGGCTTTGTTTCAGGTGCTTCTGTGAACATCTCGCCATAGCCATAAACTGACAGGCTGCATTTCGAGAATTGAATCTTTTTGCAAACTGCTCGTTGCACTTCAAGTCGAAACTAAGTGCAAAAGTTTAATTAGCGTTAGGCATTAGTACCTTTTATTCTAAGAAGTATTTAGACAGAGAAAACTTGGAAATCGTACCGTATTGCTGCGTATTGTATTGCTACATGTTTCCGTGTTCTATGTACCCCTCCAAAACACACGCGCGCGCACACACACACACACAAAACCAAAAACATAGGACAACCCAAAGGATTTACGTAATTCAGATGACTGTATGAAAACATGACGTCAGCCTTCCGCTTTGTACGTCACCCTCCATGCTCTTGATAACGGATATTGGCACCTATAACAAGGGTGGTGGGTTCGGATCTCATGTTGCCACGCGAAGTAGATGTGGATGTTGCACACGTTTACAGGGCTGACAGTCCACGCAGATGGTCTGCAGGTGGTCTGCAGATTAATGGTGCAACTTCCCACTTATCCCTCCCCTCCTTTCCAGCACCTTCCACTGCCCTTTCCCTGCCCTCTCCACCAGAGAAGGATAGGATTATAACCTTTGTTGACGTTCAACAGCCCCAGACAAACTTCTGCGCCTCTCGCTTCATCCCGACGAGCCCGCGCTTCTCGCCTGTGATCGATCTGTCTGAGGAATGCCGATCGTCCTCCGCCATTCTCTGCGCACGTCTTCCCCTATTTGGTGGAAGACCAGCAAACCTGCACTCACGAATCCTGATGGATGTGCACAGGGGCGTGTTCTCATGTCGCGAACACGTGACGTGTCACGGACACAAACGTGACCCAGTTCCGCACAGCCTTCAGGTTGGGGACAGGTTCAGCACAGTGGGCTGTGCACTTTGTGGTTGATGTCTTCCGAAACTGAACTGAATCGCCCGTCTCAAACCACAAGGGTCACGTGACGACACTTGACTCTCCGGGTGAGGAAACAATTTTTTTAAAAAATCCAGGTGTTCCAACAAGGTCTACAAGACAAGCTGTATCTTTGGGATCAGTGTCATGGGGCAGCACTGTACCTCATAAATGCTTCGCAGTTATCTCCCGTCTGATGCCGTGGTTGAACTTTGCACAACTGACCGCTGTGTACACAGTGGCGTGCGGCACTAATAAGGAAATTGAAACTGGGTCACGCCCAAGCAGAGCGATGACTGTAATCTGCATCGGTGCGCAAAGGATGCCGGTATTGTTTTCAGGACGGGCAAGGCGCCCACTTTCTGAGCCTGGTCGCTGTATTTGGAGGAAGGCGAAGGTCTTGCGGAAGGCTTCCTGCTGGTTCTGACGATTTTGCCAGCAAGTTCAATTCTTTTAATTTTTTTAGCCCACCCCCCCCCCCCAGAGAAGAACAGACGGGTACAATAGCTATAACAGGACTTTAAAAAGAGAAAAGTAAAGATAAAATAGCTTCTGGTTTCTGTACTAATCTGTTCCCCATCCGTAACTTTGTCTAGAAAAAGGCAAAATTTTGACGAAAATTGATTAATGAATCTCCTCGCGATGTTTCGCCATCATGGCCCATCATGCGTGCTACGCTTAACAGAGTAATACATACACATGCATGAAAACATAGTAAAACATGAACAAAAAGAATCGGCCATCCGTTTTCCACCTGCCATTTTGTTTTCATCGTTAAGTTACTCATAGAGAAGACCTTTTTTTCCCACTTCACAAAACCCTTTTGTCAGCGTGTGCACCTGTGAGTTTGTAGTGAGTAGAGCCCTGTCACAGGGCAGCGCACATCAACACGATATGACTGACCGTTGCTCTGCTTAGCTAAGGGAACACTTGTTGATGCTTGGAGGTGGAAGGGAAACTAAGGGTTGGACCATGCGTATGTGTGGGTGGGAAGGGGAGGGGAGGGGACCCCACACGTGACGTAGGGCCAGCCCCAGACTGTTTCCTCAGACAGCTCCGATTACTGGCTTAGTCCGAATCAATGTTTGGCTTGCCATATACGTTTGTGTTTGGTTTCTGTGATGCGTCCCCTGTAGAGTTTGGTGTGGCTTCCTCGCTGGCTTCGTTCACCGATGTAGCTCTCTAGCGAGTGTAGTTCCTAATTGGCGCTGGCCAGGCAGACGGGATCCTGCCAATGTTTGAAGCGAGAAAACAGCGTGTGCGGGTCTCTTTACATTTCCTTCCCTTCCAGAACAAACGGCTTTGTTCTTTGTTTAAAGCTTGGGTCGGAGACTAACAGAGTATCAATTAATGTTACCCATGTCAACAGAGCTCGCTTTCCCCTTTTCAACTCTCTCGCTCACCCTTTGTTAGCCGGGTTGCACATCCTCGCTAGCCATGACGCCTTCAACTTGTTCTAGCGACGCTGTTGATCTCGTGACTTTAATATTTCTTCTTGCATCTACGAAAGAAATAATGGTGCGAAAAGGAATGGCTTGGGGCAGCCTTGTGTGAAATTTTCTTGTTTGAGAAATTAAAAAATTAAAAATTAAAATAGATTGATATGGAGAACTTGTCAGTATAAGCTTTTTATCTCGTCCAGTGCAGATTTTTCCGCAGCTTAGACTCGCTCGGAGTTGCGATTTCGGGAAATATCCACATGCAGAAAGGGAACGAGATGAATTTCTGATTGCGCGGTCTGTTAGACGCGAGGACCACGCGTTTAGTTAGGTAGTGACGTCAGAATCTATTGTGACTTTCCGTCATCGCCTAGTTTCGCTCGCCGATCTAATTTTTACGAACCTGCCGTAAGATCTTGCGAACAGCTTTCGGACCAGAACGTGAAGACATGTGATAAGCTTCGTACGGACTATTGTATTCCAAACGAATGAATGCTATATACCCGGTACTGAAGGTCACCTTTGACCACATGATTTGACGGTCAGCTTGAAGCGTGCGGCTCAAACTGCTGCTATGCATTAGCCTTAAGATCTCGGTCTACCTTAGAACACTGAAGGCGAGGTCAGTAAATCAAGGCTAACAGCCTGGAGTGGCTCTGCCGCTGCCCGACGGTCTTGTCAACAGTTTCAGGCAGACGAAGAAACGAGAGCTGCAGCGCCGAGAGGCAGGCAGTGACAGGGTAGACCGCCGAACGGGTGGGCCACGAGAGAGAAGACCTGATTATGTATGTAGAGAGCCTACGGTGAAGGTTCGAGCTCAATCAAGGGTCCATGGGTAAACGGTCTCGGATTTTCTGGGTCAGACGTGCACATTCACAAGAACCTTTGTTCGGAATCTGCGAATGAGAACATGAACGAATATATATAGGTCGTATAGACAGACTACTGCATGCTGGGATGGCTGGTAGTTGCTTTATGGAAATGTTGAGTATTGCACGCAGACTTGTAGACAGAATGTCATTGCCATTTGACACTGAGGCCATTCCTTTGCAGGTAGCCAGTATCTGACGTACTTGTACGCCACCTCCCTCTGTCGGTAGACAGAATCTACGGCACTATCTTGCCCTGGGCAATGTCTACTGGATGTTGATCTGTTTTTAAGCAGGTCACGTAACTTCGCGCGTTTATGCATTGACCTGTTATAGGCCTATATATTAGCATAAGCATTTGTTACTTGAATGTTATTTTGATATTTGCTTATTACTGCCTTTAATGTGAACGGTAGAGCGCTGCCCGAGTTACCGTGCGTGTTGTAGACTGGCTGGGCGACATCTGTCCAACGTACAGAACCCACGAATCTTGCAGCAACATACGGGAAACGCCAACCCAATCCAGAGATCTGTCTGCTGACCGCATAGGTCACCACAAGTCATTTCATTAACTGGATCATTAACTTAAAAGGATAGCTTTTGTTGGTCTAAACTTGGCTTCCGTTTTGTCGTCCGGTGGGTATTTTATATTCCTGTCTCTCATAAAAAAATATCGCCTGTTTGATTCCGGATTTTATAGCGACTGCTTTGGAATTTTTTTATTAGGGGTGTGCGGGGTCGGGGGGTGGAGGGAGGTTGAGAGTTTTACTGTAATTTGAGCGAGAGATTGCCGATAAGGATCACCGTCTGTCGTTTTGGCTAACGCTTCCTATTCTAAAATTCCAAGTTTAATGACGGCCAAAAGCGACGCAAAGAAAGGAAAGGTAACTCGCAGTTACGTGTGACAGCGCCCGAAAGGGAGGCTCCGCTAGAAACAAGCGTCTGGAATGTTGGACTTTAAGGTGTCTGCCCCTGTTTTCCCACTCGCCACTGCATGTAATCCGCCTTCAGGTTTTGTGGGGGAAAAAGAAGCATGCTGTGGTGCTGTTTACTTTTTCAAAGTCTTTTGTTCGCGCATATGGGTTTAAGAAAGACAGCGAAGGTGGCAGAGACTGCGAAAGGACCGGAAACCAAATTGAATTTTATTGCAAATCCGCCTTCAGCTATCTGAAAAAAGAAAGTAACAAAACGCCTCGTCCTCGCCCTTTGAAGACTTACCATTGAAAGCTATCAAATGTCGGACAAGTGGAAGACCCCCCCCCCCCCACACACCACCTTTCCTATCGCCGTCGGAAGCCTCCATAAGCTGAGTGGTAGACAGACTGGAGTAACCTGAAGTTAGAACGATCTTCAGACTCCTTTGGCCCTCCCCGGACATTAAGGTGCCTCTACTCGTGTCCGTCTTAATGGAGGTTCAGTTCGGAGGCGTCGCCGCCGTGATATCGCCTGCACTGCTAGCGTGGCATTCATCGCCCCTCCCCCGCCCGGTAAAAAGACCAAACCATCCCTAGCACCGATTACAAATTAACTGTCGGAAATGGAGAGTGGTGTCAGAACGGTGACTGGCCCCGCACTGCCCGCACTCTAGTCGCGGAAGGCTGGTTTTTGGACCGATCTACTAACACGTTTAGAAATTTAGCTTTTCAATAAATAAACGTGGAGAATAGTCATAAACAGTTGAGGACTGCAGAAAACGTCAGTAAAATTTTTACATTTTCGATTGTCTTTTACCCTTCCCAGATTCGAAGTTTGGCGTTGGTAATATGCCACGTCTTTAAAGATATTGAAAGATTTTTAAACGTAAGCCTATATTTGATTTAACGAGACGAACCTACGGAACACCCACAGTATTGGTGGAGTTTTTTCAGACGGATTATCTGGATAAGTGCTCAGTCCCCAGAGGTGTGAGAAGCCGGGATGGTTTCCTCACTGTCCTGGACGGAAGTTCGCCTGCACAAGACAACGATCTTTGTGAAGATGAATGAACAGTGAAGACACACTTCCCAGACTATAGCTTTAAGTAATCAAAATATTAGAGCATGCATAATATAACGCAACGATAAATGGCTGTCAAATAGACCCGAAGTGCGTTATATTGAATTCGCTATCGGGCACTCGCTAAATATCTACCGTGTCATTGAAAATCTCGGCGTGAGGGCGAAGTGCGAAAGTGGAGGGGGGGGGGAATAGAGTAAAATGAGGGATAACCTCGTACACATTCTCGGGTATCTAGCGTAGTAAGAATATTTGTCTAGATGGCTTATCTAACAGACCTAGCGGTCATTTGAGGCCTGTCTAGTGACAATCGGCCATGCTGCTCAAGGAATCGAACTAGACAACACTGGGACTGTCCAGAAAGTCTTGCTGGTGTGCAAGTTGAGTCTTGGGGCGCATCTTAAAAAGCGAGCACCACAAGTCTGTCTGTGAGCGATTCTTTGGACTTTCTTACGAACGTTCTGCTGAACCTCGGGCCACAAAGTGGCGTCCAGAGATGATTGTCTTCCCTTCCCCATCAATCTCCACCTCCCCTGCGACTAAACCTCGCGTGCGTCGGTTAAGATGTGGCTTGAGTTGCATGGGGATTTGTATCCCCTCACCGTGCCTATTCACGTAGAATGCTCGAACTGAGGGGGACTTGAGACAGCTGCTAAGACTGGAGGGGCAGATGCGAACCCTCATGCAGCCCAGTCCTGGAACATTTCAGCGCTCGGGCATTTCAGTTTTAGACGTGTGCAGTGAAACCCGCTGTCCTTTTTTTATATAAAAAACTTCTGGTATTTCCTTGTCTGTTAACTGTGTTCCATTTGTCAATAAAGGTGGGTTGTCTTTTTGGCCGCGTACATGTTGAGAAACCTTGTTTATCCCCCACGGATTTGCTCATTATGCAAGGAAAGGAACGTTGCTTTGCAGCTAACGCCTGCTGGGACCATCCATTCTTACTCAGACCTTTTTGCAACCACTCTTGCCACCCGACCATTTAACAGTTATGCTAAGTCTACTGTAATCTCAAATTATACGGCAGTTTTGGTATAGTTTACCGAAGGCATTTCAAATCTTTCTTCAGTCCTATAGTCAGTTACCATGCGACTCGTCTCTGGAGACGTTTACTGGAAGCGCAGAGCTTTATTGTGATTTTTTTAGGCTTCTAGGAGGTATTAAATGATTTCTTCGCACAATGAATATACAGGTTTGTCGAAGTCCTAGGCATTGGTTCTAATTTGAGACAGTCGGAGAGCGCGGTATCAAGTGATCACGCAGTAAGGGGACACTAGCATGATTCCTTAGGTCTGTTTTTGTCTCCCTGGAACGGTGGCGAACGATTAGGTGCAACGAAAGATCGGAGGTCAGATCTTGGGGTTACTTCTACGTCTGCTTCAATGGCTGCAGGCAGGTCCCTCCTGTGGAATTTCCCCGTGAACAATGGCCACATCCGCGATACATATTGGGTAGGGGTTAAATGGTTAGTCTCACGACAGACGGGTAGACGACAGATAGAACCAAGCCTCCCCGGGTGTAATCATTACCGCTCATTCAGTTAAAACCGTTCAGTGAAAGCCTTTTCTCTTGGTTGCGAGCTGTTTTTCGACTTTGCGACCAGATAGCGTGGGCGTTTAGGCGGAAGCACAGAAGCGAGCCAGTTTGACACCGAGGCTGTACAATGCTTTTGGGACACAAGACGGTAGGGGTTGTATCGTGATATGCGATTGTCTCGCGATGGCTGTTTACGACTGTCTTCATTGTATTGCTTCCCACTCGCCGCTGTCAAACGTTCATATGATAGCACAACGCAAACAAGCTGCCGGTTGTCTAGTGGGGAAGGGAAGAATTTTCGAACACGGCGTAAGCAGGCCGAGCTTTGACTTTAGTTTCCGGATACCGATTGTTTGCCAGGTACGAAATGGTGTTTGCAGCATACTGTGCAACGGACGCGTTGGCTCAAATGTCCAGATTTGCATGCCGTATTGTAGGTGGGGGGTCAAACGATTGCCTAGGTGAAAGTCCACGCACCCTGGGCCGGCACACCTTTGACAGAAACGTTGTTATTCGCTGAGCCCTTGGCCTTGCAGTAGACTCTCCTCCGACTTTTCGCGGCACCTTTTCATAGCGAACCAGTCGACCTCAGGCTGTAATTTAGTTAGGTAGTGAGATGTGCAGAAGACTATACCGCTCAAAAGAATTGAACGAAAAGTGCAAACTGTGCGCACTACGTGATGCAGAAGCACAAACAGGTAGTCACAATGAAGCTGAACTTGTACCTCGTTCATTAATGAAATGAAAAACAACAGATCTAATGGGCTATTTCCATTGAAACAGCAAGATTCTCTGCCGTGAAGGACACGACCCACGTATGCAAAAGTCGGAGCAGGTGCAGCACAGAATGTCAAAAATTGATATTTCTTACTGTGTGATGTTTGTTACTGATACAGATCACAATTTGAAATTTCTTACTGTGTGATGATACAGATCACAATTTGACATTTCTTACTGTGTGATACAGATCACAATTTGACATTTCTTACTGTGTGATGATAAAGATCACAATTTGACATTTCTTACTGTGTGATGATACAGATCAACAAGAAGCCAAAGAAGCCGGCGGTGAAGAAATAGACCCACTTTCTGGACTGACTTCTGCTCGAAGCTTGACTTGTCTTCAGACAAGATATAGAAATTGTACACGTTTATATTAAGTGCTTGTGATGTTGCCTTCCCTTCACCTTCATCTGACCGCTGGCGTGACCATTCCTTTCGTCTTCATGTTGCTTTCGAACAAAAATAAAACCAAGCTTTTGTTCTGACGTTCTCACTTTGCTGGTTTTCTTTGATGGAGTCGCCGCACGTGTTCGTCTGGGCCAGTTCTTAACTGGACGAGTTGTGTATTCTAGCTAGCTGAACCTAGCTTCGTGCGATCTAGATGAGCATTCTTTGCCGTTAAGAAAGGTCTGTAGCCGGGGAAGTGGAGCTCCACCAGCCGAGTTGCCATTACTGCACTGCACGACTGGCAGAACTTGGTGCAGCCGAGGAAGAAACTGAACGGGGATGGGGGTGTGGGGTGGGAACAGTTCCATGCCTGTTGCGAAAACTGCAAGTCGGATACACAGACCGACTCAGCCTTAAACCATTCCCATGACCAAAAAGATCGAGAAGCTCATTCAGCTGAACCCTAGCTTTGAAGCGGAACGTGGATCAGGCACCAATTCTCTTGGTTAAACTTTGAAAATTTTCGTTTAAATTGAGCTTCGGTGGTCTAGTGGTTAAGGCGTTCACTTCCGAGGCGGGAGGTCGGTGATTCGCGCCCCCGCCAAGTGATGAAAATCCCTCGTTTAACGAAGCAAGCGGTGAGCCCCCTGAGCGTTTTTGCGGTTTTTCTAATGTTCGCGTCCAAAATGGCGGCCTCCTACAAGGGTTGCTGGGCGAATTAAACAGTTTCCTATGGGAAATCGTCCTTTGATTAACGACGGGTTTCAATAAGCCATCCTGCAACTGATTGCCGTCGTTAACCGAGGCACAACTGCATTTTAAAAAGTCCCTTTGCAACGGTAATACGGAAGCATTTCATATAAAATGAAATAGATTTGACACACTATCTTGTCTGTCAAAGAGGCAGTAAGTTCTTGTAAAATGATGATTCATATTTTTGAAGTGGGGCCTATTACTATGTTCTAGTATAGACGGATCCTGCTTACATGGGGTCAGCTGAAATGAAATTATCAGACCACACCAGTCAAGCTGGAGTGGTTCACGGATGTTGGCTGTCTGCCCCCCGGCGTTACCACAGCGTTTGGGTGTTTTAACTTTGCGATTTTTCTTCCTTTCTTTAAACAAGGAGTTTACTCCGTCGGAATAATAAAAAAGTCATAATCGATGGTCGTCTGCACGACGCGTCTCCAAAGCGCTTCAACTCCGCGGTGATCCGACACGGAGTGAAAGAGAAGTGAAGGGATGGAGGGTGGGGAAGCCTGAGCAGGCTGAGATCCCCCCCCCCCAAGTGGTCGGTCACGTAAATGGATTCTACCTCCTGCATGATGCGAGATGACGGGAAACCAACCAGTAACGTAACTAACCTGAGCTGGCGGCAAGGTGTTTGCCGACTGGGTCCTGACGCCAGTCTTGGAGGAGGCTTATAGGCACGATCAACGCCACCCAAGGACACGACGTCATCGCTCCAACCCGTTCATCGCGCCTATAAAACCCGCCTCTGGTTGTAGTCTTGATGTGAAACTCCAGCTCGGACGACTTGCCACACCGGGGCAGGACGGCGGTGGGTAAAGGGGGCTGAGGGCGGGAGGTAATAAGGAAGCAAGCGTCTGACATTTGCTCAGCCCTCATGCCGAGCGTCTTCTGTGTCCGGTTTAATGAACGGACAAATAAACTTCGCTCTTGTAACAAGCCGGCTGTTGCGCCAAGAGGACGCAGCCACTCGTTACATCAGTGGTCTGAACGATGTGGAGAACTCCAAGGCTGGGAGTCCATTGTGCCTGCTCACGCACACTCGCTCGTGCCCCCCTCCCCCCCGCGCCCCCACCCAAGCTTCACAAACGCCACCCGCGCATTATATATAAAACTAGATTATAAGACTTCGAAAATGGTGACGATAAAATCAACGATGATGGGCACGGTGGCGGTAATTCTGCGATGATCACGTGGGTTTGTCATCGATGCAGAGGATCGTGGTTCGGATCCGATTCCGGGTTTTCCTCGGACTTTGGGTTTACTTCCCTTTTCGCCTCCACCCCTCACCCCCAGCAGTCACAGAAGCTTGCATCGCCTTCTGTATCTCTCTCTCTTCCCCCCCTCTTTGTCATTAGATAGTCTTCGTTATCACTTGACGTTAAAACGTTAAATAATAAAGGACCTTATGCGCTTTACGTTCGCCAGTAGGTGAACGTGTGTGTGTGTGAATACAAATGCGTATTTTGTACATATACACACGTGACCTCAGTGACTGCATTAGTAATGTGTTCGGTTTGTATCTGTCAAAGTTTTTGCCTGAAAAACCTCATGAGGCTTTTTTTTTTTTAAATTTGGGTTTCGCATATATGGATGTAACTTGAGTCATTCTTAACTGGACTAATGTGCGCTGTACTTGCAGAACCTGTATGTGAATATACTGTGAGTTAAAAAAAGACATTTCATGTGCTAGACTGACAAACTTTCTGCAACAAAGAAACTCGCCGCGCTTGATTGTATGAGCTTCGAAAAATGACAGTAAAAGAAAACCCAGTCTTTTCATAATTATTGGCATCAGATAAGAATTACGCACTACAGACTGCAGAGTCACGAAATACTCCACACGAGCCCGCATGTTGGTCACATGGACAAGGGATGCGAGTGTAAGGGAACACTTAACATTGATCAGAATATTGATTGAATAACACGGGAAATATACTCTTCTTTCTGTAATCTGTCATCCTCTTGGTCAAGCAAACTAAGGACCTTTGAGTCCAACACCTCAAGGACACGCTTAACAAGTTTGATAAAATAGTGCTACCAATATCCTAGTCGTTTTTTGTCTACTATTGCACGTATAGGTAGGTGGAATTCTTTCCTCGTAACAATATCCGGGATATATACTTCCTTTTGACACAGACTCGACAAATTCCAGTCAAAACGCCGACTTTATCGAGATGTAAGACTACGATCACACACGAGAAGGGTCGACCGACGCCCCGGCCACAAAATGGAAGGCCGGGGCTCGTTCCATAGAGTTAATGACTCTGAACGCTACCCGCTGAGCAGGCGGGGACGCAACCTATTCACAGACATGGCGTAGGACAGACGACAGCGACTCGAGTTTCGACGAGGATCAACGTCTTAAAAAAGGGAACGAGGCACGGAAGGGCTGTGAGGCGGGATGAAGATATGGACGAAGGTAAATCACTTGACAGTCGCGTCGCCTCCCACCCACCCACCCCCCAACCACTTCCCCAGCGTTCTCGGAAGCCAACCGCAAGCAACCTGCAGAGAAAATGTCTGCACACTCCGTTTTGTGCTCCCGCTGCCCGCTGGGAAGGGTCTCGGATATTTCAGATAAATGGCTTTCACCTTAGTCTCCTTGAGATTTGGGCTGGATGTACAGATCCCGCTTGCTAGAGAAAGCAGTTTGTCATTTGATCTTGGCCAGGAACTCACTTTTTTTCTTTAAGTTCGACACGGTGGTTTTAATAAAAGCGTCTTAAAGGTACGGCTTTGTAGTCGGGAAGTCGAGATGTTTTGTTGGGGAACAACATCGATCATCATGGTGAACTGTGCGATTAGAGATGGCTGGATAGGCCTTGTCATTCGGCAGTGAGACCTTTGCCGCTAGGATAAGCAAGCTGAGAGCAGGCAAGCGACCAAGAACCTACCGCAGCGATTACATGTATACCTCACAGGACGAAACACTGTCCCTTGGATGAGCCTCGCCCATCTCGCTAGACGATACTCCTCTCTGTGTCCAACTTTTCGGAACTCCACCACAATCCAAATTCAGGCAGAGAAAATGATAAGGACGTCAGATTACTTCCATCTTGGTTTAAACAAATCGCCACCCTTTTATGCAAACATTGTTTTTTCTCTGTTTAACATCTTTTGAAGTCTTTTAAATTAACCTTCTTCCTCTTCTAACAACGGGCCTTTCGGTGGTTTTGAGTTCGGCTACTGTGCAAAAGCCGGGTTTTATAAGCTCTACCAGCAAGCTGTTAGACTAGGATTAAAGGCCCTGAATAGACTTTGTCACAACATACTCGACAATATAATCTCCAGACAAAAGATTTTGTTTTGGGTGGAGGTAAGAGTGATCACTTTAATACGAATAATATCTGTAATTATTTAAAAATTAGTCTGTATGTCCATCTGTCCATTTATTCAAGGTCCGAGCCTCTTACGCCCGTGGTCCTACTGGGTTCTCGAAACACATGCTTCTTTCCAGAGGCCGCCCTCGTGTTTCTAAAGCGGTAACGCCTGGAGATTGCTCTGCAGTGCCATTCTTTTGTGGAAATTTCCTCCGCACTGTACCAAGTTTCTGGTAGGTGCTGGAGATTTCTGCTACATTCCAGGCGTTTTAGCTTTACAACAGGCATTTTCATAGAGTTGCAGGAATATGCTGAAACTCCCTGATTATCACCCTTTCTAGAAAATTGCGTCGCCCTTCGCCCTTTGTGTCGTCCTGATGAAGGGGTAGTGCCCCGAAACGTAGATTGTCTTTGTCTTTGTCATGTCTTAGCTTGGTCCAGTTCCCTTGTTTTTAATTTAAGAAAAGAACTTTCTGGTAAACAATAGGTCTGTCTGGAAGGTATCAGTGCCTGGCAGGTCTGCCTGACTGTCATGGCTGCTAGAGTCATGGTCTGGAGGTTGTCCCACAGCTTTGGATTGTACCAGTACTAGTGATCCGCGACATTTCCGAGGGATCAAAAAAATTACACTGTGTGGATAGCAGGTGCGAGTCTTCTGGTTGTCATATTGCTGATCATGTAAGAGGAGCATCTGTTTAAAAACGGACATTTGATAATCAGTGGCTTTTTGAACATCTGACACGCCTCCATCCACACGTCTTGGCTTCTCCTAGCGCTCATAAAACCAGGCCCAAAGCAGGAATCGTCGCCTCCCGTTAACCTCTGACCCCGGGTTGTTTAAAGTCGCACCCAGGTCTGGTCGGGGTGGAAATGCTTGGCGAAGTCTACAAAAGGCGAGACCTGAAGGGGAAGGATGGGGGCGGCGGCAGCACAGGGGAGTGGGGAGGTGCGATGACAGATGAGACAGCTCCCAATGAGCGC